>VMTU01000393.1:0-27780 GCA_016759055.1 Paramecium bursaria
GTAACTTTAGTAAAAAATATAATATTTTAACTTACAAGTGGTTATATAAGGTGGATTTCTATCTGCTTTACTTTTATGCTTGATCTGATATCAAAAATGAAATTGAATTAAGGTGATAAATACATTTAATTATTTATAATGAGTGGTAAAAAATTTTCTAAAGAAACCCTACAATTAGCTGCCAAATTTGCAAAGTAGATAGAAACAACTGAAAAGGTGGTTCTAGCAGAGAACAATTTGATTGATGTATTTAGAAATATTTAATTTATAGCTCTAAGAAGATGATGAGGAATTAGAAATTGAGGATTCTTAAGAAGAGGGTGAATAAGAAGTATAAAAATAGGAACTTATAAAATAACAATTTCCCTAAAAGAGTTAATAAAAGAAAAAATAGATTCAACAAGAAGAAGAAGAGGAAGATATCGAATAAGATGATGAAGATGTTGAATAAGATTAAGACATCGAAGAGGAAGAGATCTAAGATGATGAAGATAATGAAGATATCGAGGAAGACTAAGGGGATGAATAAGAAGAGAATGAAATTGAGGAGGAGGATAATCATGAAGATGGAGATGATTAATAATAAAAACAAGAATCATATTAAGAATTGGAAAATGGTGAACAAATCATCCCCACTGATTTAGGAGAAGTTCTTAATCGAATAAATGTTATTGTTGACATTCTTAAAAATAAGGGTTATAAAGAAAAGCCAAGGGAATCGTATTAAAAGGAATTACAATCATTGCTTTGCACTTATTATGGATACAATTCAGATCTAATGGAGGTGTTTAGTAAATTATTTCCTGCAGACGAACTTGTGGCTTTCTTGGATGCTAATGAGTCCCCAAGGCCTACAACAATAAGAGTAAATACACTCAAGACTAGAAGAAAGGAATTGGCTTAAACTTTAGTCTAAAGAGGTGTCAATTTAGATTCAGTTGGAGACTGGAATAAAGTAGGATTGGTCATATATGAATCTAAAGTTCCAATAGGAGCAACACCAGAATATTTGGCTGGACACTATATGCTTTAGAGTGCTTCATCATTCTTACCAGTGATGGCATTAGATCCTTAAATGAACGAAAAGATATTAGACCTCTCAGCAGCTCCTGGAGGAAAAACAACATACATTGCTTAATTAATGAAAAATTCTGGAGAAATTTTTTGTAATGACAACTCAAAGGATAGAATCAAGGCACTCTTCTACAATCTACAAAGAATGGGTGTTACAAACTCTATTATAACCAACTTTGATGGCAGAAAATATCCTAAAGTCATGAAAAATTTCGACAGAGTTCTTCTTGACGCACCCTGTACTGGTTTAGGAGTGATTTCTAAAGATTAGTCTATAAAAGCCTAAAAGTAAATTAGAGACATAAGAATTCATTCTCATCTATAAAAAGAACTCATTTTGGCTGCAATCGATTGTTGCAAAGTTGGTGGTATCATAGTTTATTCAACATGCTCAGTAACTATCTAAGAAAACGAGTGGGTCGTAGATTATGCCCTAAGAAACAGATTTGTTAAATTAGTTGAAACAGGATTAGAAGTAGGTACACCTGGATTCACGAAGTTTGAGGAAAAGAGATTTAATGCTAGTTTAAAATTGACAAGTAAATATTTTATTAATTCTTTTAGAAAGAATATATCCACATGTCCACAATATGGATGGTTTTTATTTTGCAAAATTAAAGAAAACGGGCAATGGGCCTAGAACGGTTGTAGCTCCAGTTCCATAACCTGAAAGACCTTTAACAAAGAAGGAAAAGAAATAACAAAAAAAGTTAGAACAATTGAAGGCTGGTGAGTTAAGAAAATAATAATAATAAGAGGAGACTGTACCAATTGTTAAGAAAATAAAGAAAGTAAGAAAGGAGAAAGTCTAGGTGTAAAACGAGGAGTAAGAAGTTCAATAGGAATAGTAAGAATTTTAATAAGTTAACAAAAAATAATAAAAAGTGAAAAAAGTAAGTGAGGATATTTAGGAGACAGACGAGAACGACAAATAGGAAATAGTAAAAAAAGTGAAGAAAGTTAAAAATTAAATTCCAGGAGTTAAAAAAACCAAGATAATCAAAAAAAATAAATGACATATATAATAATTTTATTCATTTAATGGGGGGATGTGAGTTTAAGTTCAGAAACAACTAAGATCAAGGTAAGAACATATAAATAACCCATTTTAGAACTCACCTTAAAAAACTTCGAATTGATCTCTGTAGTTGGATAGGGTGGTTTTGGAAAAGTATACAAAGCTCGTTTAGCCAAAACTCATTAGTTATTGGCTTTGAAAATTATGTCAAAAGTCAAGTAAATAATAAAACAATAACAAGAATCATTTAGAAACGAAGCGTTAACTCTGTTATGAATGAATTACAACTATTGCAAACTCTTCAGCATGAGTATAAGATTAACATTAAAATTTAGATTCATCGTGAACATAATTACTGCTTTTTAGGATAGATCTACTTTGTATTTAGCTATGGATTTTATGGGTGGAGGTGATTTGAGATATCACCTTTGCAAGAATAGAAGATTTTCGGAAACAATCTCAAGTAAGACAAAATTTCATATCATTAGAACACATAGCTATTTGCATTATTATCGGACTCGAATATATTCACCAAAATGGAGTTATTCATAGAGATATAAAACCTGAAAATCTTGTTTTCGACGGAAATGGATATCTAAGAATAACTGATTTTGGTATAGCTAGAATCTGGAAACCCGAAAATAGTTAGGAAACTTCAGGTACTCCAGGCTACATGGCTCCTGAAGTAATGTGTCGATAAAATCATGGAGTTGGTGTCGATTATTATGCGTTAGGAATCATCCTTTATGAATGCATGGTATTTTATAATATAGAATATTTCTATAATTAGATAGGCAGAAGACCCTACAATGGTAAAACCAGATAAGAGATTAGAGATCAAATAATTGCCACATAAGCTAAAATTACTGAATCACATTGGTCAGATGAATCAATTGATTTCATTAATTAACTCATTTAAAGAAAACCTTCATAAAGACTAGGGTTGAACGGTCCTGAAGATTTAAAATAACATCCTTGGTTGAGAAATACGGATTGGAAGGCATATTATGCAAAAACTGTTGTATCGCCCTTTATACCTGATGATAAGATAGAAAATTATGCTAAGGAGTGTAAAAAATCAACAGAAAACGATGGTATCATCATCTCCGATTAAATGCAATGTATATATTTATATAAAACAATAGAGCATTTCATGGGATATGAACATGGAAGTTAATAAGTTTCAATAGTGTAATCACCTAATAGTAATAGTTTAAGATCACCAATGTTTCCGATGTTGAGTACTTAACATTGATTAAAAAAATGATTTTATATTTTCTTATGCCACTAACTTTCATTGATACAAGTTATGTGTGTACCTGCAATCAATTGACATATTAGGATGATTGCTCAATATCTAATTAGTGTGATTGGGATGGATAAAAGTGTTCATACAAAACATGTTCGGATATACAATTGCAAACCCTTTGCGCAGAATAATCAGGAAGATGCGCATATTATGATGGAAAATGCCAAAAGTTCACATAATGTGATAAACTACAAGGATAGAGTAGATCATAATGTAGCTAGATGTCTAATCAATGCACATACATCTCAGGTACAACATGCTCGAACTTCGTAAAATTACAGTGTTCTGAGATTCCTATTGATGAGTGCAATTACAATGCTGAATGTATTGATGTTGATGGTAGTTGCAAATAAATTACACAATGTTCATAATTGGATAATAAATCACTAAGATGTGAACAATTAAGCGGGACATGTGCTTATAAGAATCAAAAATGTGTTCCTAAAACCTGTGAGGATTCTGCTTTGGATTGTTCGCCAATAAGATCCTTAGATGGTAAATAAATAACATTATGTGTACTATAAAATAATGTTTGCACAGAACAACCACCAGAAAAACTAGATAAAGAACAGTGTGTGTTTATAACTTAACTGGCATATAGTTGGAATAGTAAATTAGGTTTATGTTAGTAGTGTACAGCTTATGGTTATATAATATCCATAATATTCTATATGCTGTTGTGATTATTAATTAAATATTATTTTATAATCAAATGTAATGGAAAATATATTTATTTGTGGAGCCAAACTATTTTGGAGGTGAAGACGAGATCTTTCATCCCGACATTGTGAAGTATTCTTTGAAGAATTATTAGAGTATATTAATCAATAAAGAATAAAACTATTTATCCTAAAAAATATAAAGAATTGGTTCTTCACTCTATGGGTTTCATTACAATACCCATTTTAATTTATGGATATTTGGGAAGCTTCCTATTTAGTAAGATTGAATAAGAGGCTAAGAACCTAAAGTATAAAATATTGAACGAGAAAGCTGAAATGTTAGATGCACAAATGAAAATTTCCTATATTTATGAAAATGGATTGATTGTTGAATAAGAATTATTAAAACTAAAATAATTTAAAAAATATAGCATAGGAGTATTTGCTATTTATGGAATGTTTTGGGGTTTTAATCAATGTTTACTCAATATTAAGGACAAATCTAGCGAATATATGTGAATTATAGTTTTTTATATTAAATTATTTTAATTATATTTTATATCAGTTATGCGTCCTGCACTTTAATAGATTGTTAATAATGAAAATAAAGATAGAGTTCCTCTTAAATCATCAAAAGCATCTGATCAACCTAATATTGTTTAGTCGCTCTAAGGGTTATAAAAAATATTTACAAGGAGAGATACATAATTTTAGAGTGTCCAATAATAGGTAGATGAAATTAAAAGACAATAAAGCCGAGAGAGATCTTGTTAATCCTTATCCCCTAAGAAAAAGATTGCAAGTTAACTCTCAGAAAATAGTCCAATTCAATAACAAATACTTAATAGTTAGAAATTAGAAACACTAAATTCACAGAACTAAAGTGAAATAAAATCTTAACCTATATTATCCCACAAAAACTCTTAAACTAATTTGTTTTCAAACACAAAACCCCCAAGTAATAGAAAATTCAGAGAGGTGTAATAAGCTGAATTTTTTAGGACGAAATAAGAACCAATCATTGAAGATTGGAAAGAGAAATATATTTACCTATAAAAGCAACTAGGAGGAAGAATTGAATAGTTAGAAAAATAATTAGAAGATGTGTCTAAAACTTAATTTGATGAGATTATCTAGGAAAATATGAAACTAAAGGGTCAGATATAACATGTAAACAGACTAATTGATGAAAAGGATTCATAAATATAGCTTTACTCACAAAACATCTAATTACTTGAAAAGAAGGTACTATCATAAAGCTAACAATTAATGAACTTAATAGTGGAGAGAGATAATATGTCATTAAAGATAGCTGAATTTGAGAGGAATGGGATGATTGATGTGAAGAAATTCTAGTAAATTGAAAAAGATTATAACAGAGTTAAACAATAAATTCCCTATTTATAGACAGCTATGGCTAATATGAAAAATATATTCGATTCCATTCAATAGGATCCCCAATAAACGAACCATATAATAGTGTAGAATAATTAAAATTTAACAATTTCCTCCGTTTCGATGGTTGAGATGTATAATGATTTCAAAGAACTTAATCTTGATGAATTTGGAAGTAATCTAAATGGTCCTCATGTGCAATAAATATAGGGGAAATAAGTACATATTAAACAAGACTCAGTCGAGTCTGAGGGAAATCTAACTCGGGGCCGTAAATCAATAAGTTTAACCTAAATTATATAGAAACATCTTTCCAAAAGGGAATAATGACTTTTAATATATATTAATATAAATAATATAATAATCTCAATAATGGATTAAAAAAGAACATAATTTAAGCGAACCTCATAGATAGATCACTCAATACTCTATCATTTATTGAATGAATACATGTATTAGTTGATGTTGAATACAAAAATAAGTAAAATTCTATTAAATAGACAAATAGGAGAAGTAAATTCGATTAAATGAAATGGGGAAGAGATTAGGATCTAATCTTATGGAATCTATAGCATCAACATAATTTGATAAAATCCATTATTCATCATCTTAAGAGGGATCAAAATATTTAGAATATGTTAAGTTTTTATGCAAAGATTTCTGGACATAAATGTTTGGTTAAATAGTGTCCAAGATGTAGGTAAATAGGTTGGGAAATACTTTCGAAATAGAAGACAAATATGATTTGTAAGATAAAAATGGAATAAAAGTTTAGAAAACTGGATTCAATATGACTCGTCGTATCAGATTATCAGACAAGATGTATAAAGTAATGTCATATATAAGGCTTCAAGACGATTACTTAATGTATTGGACTAGTTTTGTGAGAGGATTAATTTAGGGTGGGATGAAGACATTAACAGTGGAAAGTGATGTAGATGTTGAGTTCGTCAACAACGAGGTAAAAATTACATTTCATTATCCATAGCCAAGCGATTTGAAAGTCTAAATAATTATAAAAGGAATATCCGTATGATAATAAAAAAATATAAAATATTTTATATACCGTTAAAAATGGCCACATATCGCGATTCCTATGAGCATAAAGAAAATTATTTTCATGTTAAAAACGATGTGCAAACAAAGACATCCCCTTTAGTTAAAATGAACGATAGAAGAATGTCTATCTAATGCGTAAATCCATAAGTTGTTGATACATTTTATGAAATTGCAAAAAAATTGGATAGAGTAAAATATTTATATTACAATAAAAGAACTCCCAAGAATATTTAAGAAAAGTAATTCCTATTGATGAGACCAAAGATTCATTGCATAATACTGACTAAATTATACTATTAAACTATATCAAACAAATAGTTATGTATTTGATAAAAACAAAGTTAGAAATAGAGGACAAAATTTATTAATCAAACTCATAAAGTTAATATGAAACTATCATTTAGAAATTGGAGTCTGACATCAGATAGCACATAAGAGTAGAATAATAGTTAAGATTATTTGCTGAAACTGCATAATAAAAGATAGAGGAACTAAATTTTGAGAAATAATAATTGGAATAGACCATTCAAGCAATAGAACAATAACATTAATAGAAAATGCAAGAGATCAATTATTTATAAAAAGAATTTAATGAACTTAAATTAAATCAAAGACAAAAAAAGTTATTTACAGATGCCATATCCCATGACTAGGATTCATCCTCATTATAATCATACACTCATTTATACACTGAAAATTCAGAAATTCAAAGATTTTCAATAGATAAAAATGCTCCAACAGTGAGATAGAGCACAAATATGATAAGCAAATATCCTATATCTCCTAAGAATTACGAAAATAGAAAAAGTAACGTATAAAAGAGGTAAGAAATAACTAGTTTGATTAATTCTCCAGAGAAATAAACTAAAAGACATGAGATCAGAGCAGTAAAGCAACCTACCTTTGTCAAATCCTTAGGATCAACATAAATACAGTAGCCATATATGGGAAAAATAGAGAATGCTCTGCTATCTTATAGGAGTAATAGTTAAGAACCATTATAAACTTATAAAAAATAAAAATCCTGAATTATATATATTAATACACATGTAAAATACCCAAAAATAGGAAATTCTTTATGCAAATTTCAATCAAGACAATAGTAAATGTTGAAAGTCTATATTAGCTATGTTTTGTGTGGGGACTGATAGTGGATTTAGAGTTTATGACATGAATTGCTAAGCAATATTCCAGAGAGATCTTAAAGGTGGAATTGGGATAGTTGAAATGCTTTACAGGACAAACATATTAGCATTAGTTGGTGGAGGCGTTTAGCCAAAGTATCCTGACAATAAGGTGATGATTTGGGATGATCGTACGTATTTTAAAATAAAATTAGATTAGGTAAAATGTATAGCGGAATTAAGTTTTAGAGGTGTTATTAAAAATGTCAAATTGAGATAAGATCGTATTGTTGTAGTTTAAGACACTAAAATTTATGTATATAATTTTACGGATTTAAAATTATTGGATCAAATTGAAACATATGTTAATTTAAGAGGAATAGTTTCTATTAGCACAAGCAGTGACTTATTTGTATTGGCTACACTTGGATAAAAGGTGGGATAAGTGTTAGTCCATCGATCAGTTCAACCACCAGTTCCTGCATTGCTAATTTAAGCACATTCGTCTCCTGTTTCATATTTGGCATTAGATAGTAAGGGAACGAAATTGGCTACTGCGAGTGAGAAGGGAACTGTGATAAGAATCTACAGTGTATTAGATGGGTAATTATAATGATAAACATTTAGAAAAATGTTATAAGATGTTAGGAGAGGAACTGATTATGCTACAATTACAAGCATAACATTCGATTAAGATGTTAATTGGGTTGCATGTGCATCAGATTCAGGAACAATTCACATTTTTAGAGTCTCTGATGAAACTAACAATTAACAAGTTTAGAACCCTAGTAGTATGTTTAAGATGCTCGGCCCAATCATTCCGATTCTAAAGTCTTAATGGAGTTTCTCTTAATTTAGGATACAGGACACCCGATGCAAATTAGCGTTTATTAATCAAGATACGACATTTATAGTAATATCACAGGAGGGCAATTTTTATAAGGCAACATTTGATCCAACACAGGCAGGAGAATGCAAAAAAATTGAAGAGAAGAGAATAATATCTTGATTCACTATAATTATTAAGTATATTCTCTATTGTATTTCAATGAGAGATTAAAAGTACAAGCACTTACGACCAAATTTAATGGAATCTGTATTATTGTGAAATAGTAAGCCAATTCATTCAAAAATCTATCGCCATCTAATTAGTGTATCAAAAATAAAGTATGATTCTCCGAATTCCAAACATTCTTTAATCATAATTAAATAAATACTCTAAATACAAACAACCAAATAACTTCAAAAAATTATGATAAAAAGAGAATACAGGCTATTTGATTCAAGATTTTCAGTGTAGGGAAATATTTATCCTAATATGTCCAAACCAAAGTAAATATTGACAAGTCTAACATAAGTATTTGAAAATAAGGTCTTGCGAGCATAATAAACAGAACTAGCAATAAACACATAAATCCACTGGAGTAGATAACAATCTTCTACCATTAATCAATTGAATTTACAAAATCCTCTAAATTTATGAAAATTCTTACTTTATTTACGGTTTATGCTATCTTTTACATTAGTGATTCAAAATCTTAATGATCCATTTGAGATTATTCAGCCTATTGTCCTTGAACTTCAATAGGCCCTTACTAAATTTACATTATTTGAAAACTTTCGTCATTGTTTTTCTTAGTTTTTTAGATGTAAATTGGATTAAAAAATTCTTTCAAAATAGTTTGATATTTATTATTAATTATGATTTGTTGCTTCAACTCTGATATTTCTTTTTTGAATGAATCAACAATTTGAATATGATCTTCAATCAACGCTACCTTACTATGAACCCACCATATTATCAATTATAATTTATGTTTAACATTACCCAACACTCCAGATTAATCTTCTAAAATATAATCTTCTTGGCTATGCTGTTGATCCTTAAATAAATATAATGGAAGATGTAATTGACCAATAAGCTTGTCTTAAACTTATATAACCTAGATAAATAACTAACCATGGGGTGAAGGAGTGCGACTATTAAAATTTAATAACATAATAATACAAAACTAGTTCTTATTCCCATTTATATGATTATACATCAGTTTGTTACTTCTCATCGAAGCATTCTATCCTAACATAATATTATCCAACTGGCAATCCGATTCCTTAAATAACTCGCACATATATCTGACTATCAACATCAATGTCATAATCATTAAGCTACTCGTTTTTACGAGCTTCAGCCAAACTCTTCAACAGCTCGATATGTTGATTAGAGTAATCATTAATTTTTTGGTTGTAATCAACATTTTATTATTATAGCTATTATTACAGTTCCTATACAGCCTACACATACCCTTCATTATAAACATTTTATCCTACGATAAGTTCAGAATTAACACCAATCAATCTATTGAATAAATCATTTGGTATTTCTCTATTTAACTTTTATATTATAATAACTTACTAATGATTTCATATAGTTGTTTATGTCATGGACGTTATTCCATTAATTGTTGGGAAAACCTCCTTAAGTTAGTACAGTTTATAAATTCATTTTTATTTAATCCAAAATAATAACTTTTTGTATAGGGGAAAAATGGGCAATTGTTCCTCAAAGAAATCGAGAAAAATTGATCACCCTGCCACAAGACCCATTCCAGATGAAGGTCATAACAAGCCCAATCCAAAGGAGTTCACAAAATAGCGGACAGACTTCAGAGTTGGACCTGATATATTTGTTGTACTTAAAAAAGGTGACATTAGTAATGCTTACTATATTGAGCATGTTTTAGGTGAAGGTATGATATTTTGTTGATTTATTAAGGGGCCTCTGGCAAAGTTAGCTTGGTTAGATAAAAACTGACAGGTTTACCAAGGGCCATGAAATAAATTCCAAAGGATAAAATATAAATGGAAAGTGAAATGTGCTCTGAAGTTAACATATTAAAACATCTTGATCACCCTAATATAGTTAATATCTATGAATTATTCCAAGATGCTAATTTTTATTACTTAATTACTGAATATTTAAGTGGTGGGGAACTCTTTGAAAAATTGAAGAGATTAGATCACTTTACAGAAAGGATGGCTGCTAATTTCATGAAACAAATATTATCTGCAGTATATTATTGCCACTAAAGAAATATTACTCATAGGTAATTTTTGTTTTAAAATTTTAAAGAGATTTGAAACCTGAAAATATTATCTTTGAAAGTAATAAGGAAAATGCTAATCTAAAAATCATCGACTTTGGAACTGCAAAACAAGTTTAACCTGATGTCTAACTCTCATAAAGAATAGGAACTGTATTTTTCAAATATATCATAGCCTTACTACATAGCTCCCGAGGTAATAAATAAGTAATATGATATGAAATGTGATGTTTGGTCATGTGGAGTTATACTTTTTATCATGTTAAGTGGATATCCTCCGTTTAATGGTAATAATTAAACCGAGTTATATGAAAGAATCACGCAAGGCATATATTCTTTCGATGGTATAAAATTTTATTTGATATTGTTAGAACCAGAATGGCTTGAAGTATCTTCAGAGGCAAAAGATCTTATAAGGAAAATGCTCATAGTAAATCCATCAAGAAGGGTATCAGCTGAATAAGCACTTCACGATATATGGATTTAATCAAATGCTAAAGATCATAAAATCAATAAGCGATCACTAGATAATCTACACAAATTTCATGTATAATTTAATACGATTTAAGAGCTAAAGTAAGCTAATGTCAGCAATTATGGAATTAATGGCAACTTAAATGATGGGATAATAAGATAAGGAGAAACTAAAGAAGGCCTTCCAAGCCATTGATAAGAATGGGGATGGTACATTATCAAGGGAAGAGCTAATAGAATGTTATATGAGTATTTATCATGATGAATTCAAATGTAATCAAATGGTAGACGAGTTGATGAACAGCTGTGATTTCAATAATTCATAATAGATAGAGTTTGCAGAATTTTTGGTAGCTTCTGCTGAAAAAGAAAGACTATTAAGTGAGGCAAGACTTGAGAAGGCATTCAAAGTGTTTGATAAGGTAATATGTTATTAAATCAAGGATGGTAATGGAATTATCACTAAAACTGAATTGCAAGAAATAATGGGAGGATTGACTTTGAGTGATCCAGATTGGAATAATGTTTTTGGGGAACTTGATTTAGATGGTGATGGGACTGTTTCATTCAAGGAATTTGCTAGTGTACTTTTAAAAAGTTAGTGATTTTTATATACTAAAGTAAAAATAATATTAATTGGAAAAATTCCTCCTAATATTTTGGTATAATAAATTGAAATTTTCTATGATGAATTACAAGAATTATTGATCTAATGAGAGGTCGAGGGAGAGGAAAGAGGAGAATGCTTAGCTAGGAAGAGGATGAATTCAGATAAGATAGTGATTCATTAGATGGGCTGATGGACATGCATGAAGATTTATAAGCAGGGGGTTTTAGAAGAAAGCCTCCTAAAAATAAAAAGAAGGTCTAATGGGATGGATTTGTAGAGTAAGTTGAAAAAGATCCTCGTAAAAGAAGGATGCTTGCTAATGAATAGCATGTCCCTGTGAGATTTTAGGCAGGATAAGGCATGGATATAAATATTGAATATGATGATGGTAGAGTTAGAAAATTTGGATAACAAAGTAATTTATCATTTTATATAATAGATTAATTTGAAGAAAAATTTATTTCAGTCTCAAAGAGTGGTTCATTTTACTATGAGCACGATGATAGAAAGAAACCGGTTTATACTGGAAGATCTAGAGATGATACCAGATCTTTATTTGATGATCCTTAGATGCAAAAATTGAGAGGTTCATATACTCCAAGAATGTTGTAAAAGTTTACTCAAGGAATTTACTCAAAAGATGACGAGGAAATCAATATATGTGATGGTTAAATATCCTGGAAGCCTGTTAAAGTGTAATTATTATATTTAAAAATAAAGTGTTTAGGAAGTCCCTGCGGCATTCTATATGAAGGAAAACTTCGATAGAAATATGAATGGTCCTAGAAATATTGATGCAGGTAAGATTAAAAATGAATATGATGCATTTAGAATCTACTTTGATGAAGAAATATATAAACAAATTATTGATTTCACTAAAGAGAGATATACATAAAAAGTTAATGAAGCCATTAATTCATACATTCATGGAACTAACAATTTTGGGTAAAAAAGTAAGAAGCCTACATTTTAGAATTGGGAATTCAACGAGTTTGAGTTGGAGGCATACTTTGCTGTTCAAATATTTTTTGGCATTGTGAGACTCTCAAATCAACGAGACTATTGGAAGGCTAGCACTAGAGCTAAACCATACAAGAAAGTAGATCTTGGGTCGAGAAGAAAATTCAAGGAAATAGCCTAAGAAAAAATGGATAGATATTCTCATTGGGTAACCTAAAGGATGAGCTCTATTATTGGTTATGAAAAATTCAAAACCATAAAAGGTTGTTTAAACATAGCAGGAGCAGATGCATTAAAAAACAAACCTCGCGATCCAATATGGAAAATTAGAAGCTTCCTAAACTAGATGAATGCTAAATTCTAGAAGTTCTACTATCCAGGAGAATTTCTAACCATAGATGAAGGAATGATCCCATTTGCTGGAAAGGTTACCTTTAAGGTCTATAATCCAGATAAACCAACTCCATGGGGTATTAAAGAGTACTTGCTTTGTGATGCTGCTACTTGCTATACCTTTTAAGTAGTTATTTACAGTGGCACCCACATGTGGGAAAATGAATTTAAAAAAGCAACATGTGATAAGAAGGAAAGCGATCCTGAAATATAGGCAGCAAGGACACTAGAGTTAGTTCTCTAAATGATTAAAGATTATGAGCATAAAAATCACAAAGTGGTTATGGATAATTACTATTCAAGCTGGTAACTATTCAGAGAACTTAGAAATAGAGGATTGGGAGCAGTTGGGACAATCAGACATAACAGAACTGGTTTATGCAAAAAGGATTTAACATCTAAGCACTTTTAATAAATTTATCATACATATCATTATGCCTTCTATTTAAATCATTCAAATGAACTCATGTTGATGTACTTTTAAGGTACAAGCGAGAAAGAAATAGCTCTAATAAGCAATTTTTTGGATAATTCATAGTGTGAGTAGCATTTATGGGATATTTCAAAAAGTCATTTCTATAATCCTCATCCAAAGAGCCCATATATGATGTTTGTTTATAATAAATACAAAGGAGGAGTGGATAGAAGAAATTCTTATGTTGTCAAATACCGAAGCAGATTTCCAGCAAAAAAATGGTGGCAAAGCATCTTTGAAAGATTATTTGAAACAGCAATATTAAATGCTTATCTAATATTTAAGAGTTATAATCCAGAGACTACTTTGAGGAATAAATAATAGATGAGAGATTTTAGAATCAACTTAATGTATGCTTTTGCTGAGAGATACAAATCATATGAAGCAAGTGAAGTAGCGTAGAGGAAAAACAATTAATATTTAATGAAATAATAACCTCATACGTTTGTATAGGGTGAAGAAACCCTCCCATGCATGGAGTGTGGAAAACCAACTAAAACTTTTTGTTAGGAATGCACAATCTTAAATGTAGAGGTATATGCTTTTTGCGATGAAACACAGAGTTTGAAATGTTCAAGATTTCATGAATTTTCTCAAATATAAGAGTTCTTTAGGGAGAAAGAAAATTTTGATAAAAAAAAGGGGAAATAGGCATAATATCCAAACCATTATTAAGAAATGAACCAAAGAACTCTTAATGTAAATAAATAGACACTTATCGATGCAGAAAAAAATGAGAAGAAATAATAAGTTAAAGACTAATTAAAAGATATCCTCTAATAACTTTCTGAATAAGCAAAATTAGAATAATAAATGAAAGACGAAAAAGAGAAGGATGAAAAAGAGAAAGAAAAAGAGGACTAAGATTACATCCTAGATGATAGTGATGAAGAAAGTTCTGATGATTCCTAAGATGAGGCTGTTAATTTTTTGAGACAATTACAGTTGCCAAGAACAGAAGATGTTAGCAAGATAGACAAAAAACAAGATAAGGAATAGTAGAAGAAATAATAGATTGAAAAAGTAGATTAAGAACAGGAAATAAGAGTGAATAAACCAAACGATGAGTTGCTTTAATGCTTAAGAAATATTTTATAGGAAATAAGGAAGTGAATTTATTATAATCATTTTATGAATTAAATCTAAAAAGTTTATCAATTTTTCTTACTTCAAAGGGGTACTTTAATGGCTTATCACTCGGTTATGTGAAAGATTCATCAAAATGATCATAGTTTGAATTAACCATTTCTAAAATCTTAGTAATCATATTTTATAAATCTTAAGTAGTTTTCTCTTAATCTCTATCACCTAATTTGAAAGCTAACAACCATTCTTCGAATACTTTCGGTCTCGGTTTAATCATAGAGAAAAATTTGGATGGTTAATCTTCTGAAAATTTTAGTGATATTTAAAAATTCCCATGATGTTATTTGGCTCTATTGATAACGTGATTTATCTCACTCTCAACTTTAGGATCTCCACATCTTTAATATAAAATTAAAATTTTCCTAAATTTTACCTTGCATGAGTTAATTTTTGTAATTTATCCCCTTTAACATAATTTACTGTGATAGTGCCTAAAGCGCGGTGCATAAATATAGTATTTAGTATGCTTTATAGAACATCATCCAAATAAATGGGGTTGAGAGAAAATTCGGGCAATTTAAATATTGGGTACTCCTATTTCATATATATAAAAATTGATAATTCATTTCGGAATAATTTTTAAATAGGCACAAGGAAATAGAATATCGCTGTCATAAAACAATTATCCTAAGTAGAAACTATTAAAATAAAAAGTCATGTAAGGTCTGTGTTTGATGAGCTAACATTCCCATAATAAAAAGGTTAGGATTAAAAAGAATCCTAAGAACCAACAAAATACTTCAACCCACTCGTAAATGTAGTAAATTTGGTTCACGAGTATTTCTTCTAACATAAAAATGATTATTGCCCCTTTTTACTATAATAAAGTACCCTCCACCAATAATCCTTAAATAAGAAACATTATTCTTTCTTTTAACTATCGACAAGAAAGCATAAATAAACTAAGACTACATCACAAAATAGCATTATAGTGATAATCTCTAAGTGTAACCATTTGAATTTGAATATAATATGTATTGCCAAAAGAGTTCTAGTGAAAAAATGAGTGAACTAAATTTATTATCTCTATATATACACATAATAAAAAATTAAATGGAGGCAATATCCAATCATGTTCCTTGAATTAAATTACAACCAATGTCATAATATATATTGACATCAAACAAAAATCAATGGGAAACTACATGAATTCTGCAATTTATGTCCCAATATTCAAATAGTATAACAATAATAATAACCACAACTGGAAGAGATTCTATAATCCTAGCATAAACAAAAAATGATTTTAGTCATCTTTAATCTATCATAAATTACATAGATACTCTATCCCAATCAGGTTCATCCTATGCTAACAACTCTCTAATTTTTTTCATAGTAACTGTTTCTCTCGGATTATCTATAACTACAACTTTATTGTAATCTTCGATAATTTGGGATTCTTCTTCATCATGAGATTGTTACATAACAAAAATAATTAAAATTACAAAAACAGATTATAATTATCATCGTTCATCATTTGAATTTGTGTCATTTAAAAATTAGGGCTCAATCTATGATTTTAATAATAAATACATGTAATGTTGAGTAATCCAAACAGTTTGATTTTAATGCAGCCTAATATAAAGTAGATTAATTCAGTTTATGGTAAACATCCTTAATTGATTTTCTATCCCTGATGGTAGCTGTGCTTTTCAAACTATTTTGACTCTAATATGTCCTATTCTATATTTTATATTATATTATATTTACAACTATTGGTGAATTATCTACTTCCTTTATTGTTTATAACTTATTATCACTGATGCAAGAATATAACACAGATTATCTTCCACTGTCTGGAGATTTGATCTACCCTTCAAATTTTTGTTATTTGAGTTTAGTAATATCTTGTTAGTGAATTTTAGATAAACTCTAAATGGTATTCATCTAAGCCTTTATCTATTCACCCATCAATTCAATGGTCTTATTCTTTTCATTTATTTAAATTTATTAACTCTTCAACTCCCTTTAAAGAAAAGAAACTAAATCAGTATTTGATTTGTCCATCGTACTTCTTCTATTACAAGTGCTTATGGTATCTACACTCTAGTCGTCACATTTTTGTAGATTTAACTAAAAACTGGATTTTTTCTTAAGCTCCTCCTTCAACTATCCTATTTCTTGTATCAACTATTGAATTTTAATTATTATTCTTACCTTAGTTGATTTTATTTTCTCTTAAGCTAACTCCTATTATACGCTCATAAACAATTTTTTATAATCATCATATTTTTTCTCCACAGATGCTATCTAGATCTGCTTCTGATGGAATTTATCTTTCAGATTAGTATTCTCTTCCTCAGCCATCTGTAGTTTTGATTTCAACTCATCATTCAGTTTCTGACTCTTTAAGTACAGTTCATATCCTTCAACTTAACCTTGAGACGCATTTCTTCTATATAAATATCCTTATTTTCAAGCTTTTTTTGACTGTTCTCAAAGTCAAATTGGTCAATTTAATCTATTATTCTTACTTACTTCGTTTTTTGATGTTTATCGAATTTCATATAATATAAAATATAAAAATAAAAAAAATCAAATATTATGCAAATGCATTTTAACTTCTGACAGCTCTGAGAATTTTTAATTAAATAGCTTTTTCGATAGATACATAAGATTCTTGTATAAGATGAATGAAAAATCTTAGTGCCTATTCCTAACATGTTTACTTGCCCACGAGTCATATAATTAAAATAAATCATCTGCATCAGACAACTAAAATGTCTGTATATAATTATTACGCAAAGTAGAATCACCAGGAAATGTAAGAACTAAATGTAATATTAATACTGCAATCTCAATAAATGTTTGGGACCTTTCATTTTACTCTATTCTTAATGGAGATTAATTAGCCCTCTTTTATATTCTGCTTGATTAATCAAAGTTCGATATGAAAACCTAATTTTAGTAGGAAAGTGAATTTTAGTATAAAATAAATACCTAGGTTTCTCCTGTTATTGTGATGGTAACCATAATATTTTCTGGTTTCAAATCTCCATGATGAATGTCTTTCTTCTATAAATATTCTAATCCATTTATGATTTAAAGTATAATATCTTTAATAGCTTAGATTTTTTCCTCATAAGGTTTAGGATTCATGTAAAAATAGGAATAACTAAGTAAATTTTTAGCATGTGATCTTTGACCTGGATAGGTACAATATTCAAGTTGCATAAATAAGTAATTTTACTCTAACCACCAATCATAGAGTCTTTATATATTAGGGTGAGTGATTCTTCCTATTAATTTAGCTTCTTAAATTTTATCATTATAATTATGGAATACATCTTAAAAAGTAATATTTTAGAGTTAAATCTAATGATTAATAAATAATACTCTCTTAACAAAGTATATTTAATCATCAATAGGCCTATAAACATGATACAACTTATCTTATAATTATGCTTCCTCTTACAGTATAATAAACTCATTCTCAAACTTATTTTTTCTCATAAATGATTATTTTGACAATAATCTTCCTACAGTTGGTCGTATTGTAGTGCTTGAGAAATGCATAGTCATCTTTAAACTATTTCTCTTCTATAAATTAATCCTCTAAGTGTTTAATGCAGATTCAAGAGGCCTGATTATAAAAATGAATGCAGTTGATTTTATTTAGCCTGTTGATGTTATGAAACCTATAGTAATATCTTAGTAATATATTTTAAGTAATTGTTGTAGCTCTGATTTATGTTTGATTATGCTCTAATCTAAAAATATTCTCTTGACTGCCTTCCTAATTGATCGATAAACATTTGTTATATGCCTAAAAAATGGATCATCATTAGAGAAATTCATAATTATTTAGGATACTACTAAAATCTATGTAAAGTTTTTAAAATCATCCGATTACATGAATAATTATTTCTATTGAAGATCATCATTCTAAATTTAAATTTGAAAACAATACCAAAAGCTATATTATCTTATTAGTGTCTGCATTAGGCATGTCAATATCCTATATTATTTCTTCAGGACTATCCTCTATAATCAGATCACTTTATAAACATTTATTGAATTCCTGCTACATTTTTAATTTTTTAATTTTTTTTTGATTATAAAAAACTAAAACACAATCTGATATATATATATCAATAACTCATCAACCTCTTTTATTGCTCTGGAATATATTCTGGTGTCCAAAATACTAGATTTCTACACCCTGATGCAAATAGACAGAAATTTGGAGAAAACTTAATGACTCTTGATCTTTTTTAATGTCCCTCCAATTTTGCAACAAGTGTTCCATTTCTCATCTCCCAAATATATATAGTTCCTGTCTCACTTCCTGATAATACATATTAACTATCTGGTGTGAAACTGGCCTCTATGTATGATCCTTCATTGGAATAGTCAGATAATTCATGGATCTATTTATATAAAATATATTACATTATTTAATTAGTAAGCATCTAGTATGAAGATTGTGCCTTCAGTAGTTGCATTCAGGATCATTTTATTATTTCTACTAAACTTCAATATTCTAATTTGACTGCAGTTTAACTTCTTTGACAAAAATGACCCCTTGTCAAATTCTTATAAATTGTATAAATATATCCAATTATTATGTATGCCATAATATTCTTCTAAAAATGCTATTCCAAATACCTTGCCTGTTGGATCAAAGGCACCAATACAGAATGTCCTTTTGGAGGATAAATCAAGCATAGCATCACAAAATTATGTTTGTGAGTTCAGATTATATAATCTTAATGATCCATCTCTAGAACAACTGATAAATTCATCTGATACAGGGCTTAGATCTAACCATAGAATCCTAGTTAAATTATATTTTTTTCTTACAAATCTGTATGTCCAATGAACTTTTTGATGATTACATTTTCATGAAGTGACCAATAAAGTATTTCATCTAAAATAAAGATTTATCAATTACATGGCTCCTTTTTTGTCGCACACAACACAGCAGAATTATGATGCGTAAATTTGACCAAATCTATTTCCTTTGTTTTATTATAGAGGGTCCTCACTTTTCTATTATAATATCATCTAATACTTTCCATTTTGCACATCATAGATATTCAAAACCTAGTCATCACAGCTAACTAAATATTAGCCGTCTGAAGAGAAATCAATGGCATTAATATCTTTTTACTCATTAGAGGAAATAATACATGATCTTTGAACACTTTGGACATTTTGAAGCTGCTCATTAGTTTGTCATTCAACTCAACCATAGGTTCAATCATTTAATATATAAATAATATAAAATAATCAGAGGATTAGGGTTTGAAATCATTATTTGTTTCATATAATGAGATTCCAAGTAATCATCAAGAGAATAATATAATAATAATATCAGATAAAGCCATGTTGACAACATTACTTCAGACGGTAATTCCAACTTATTATGGTCTCATCACAAATAAAAAAATAAATAATTATATTAATTAATTAATAAATTATTAATCAACAACACCCTTTCTTCTCCTATTTTTACTATTATTATATTCTAGGAGCATGATTAGATGAGTATTTAGTTTAAAGTCGATGTTATAAAACTAATTTAGTGATTACTGTAAATAATTCATGGACATTTTCTGCTGTTCTAGCCGAAGTCTCCATAAATTATGTATGGTGATCTATTGATTTCTAATATCCTTATTCCATAGTAATTTTTCTCCTATTCTTCAAATCAGCCTTATTTCCTATTAATAGAATTTACACTCTTCTTGGGGCATACCTAATTTGTGACAAATTTAAATTACTTATCGACATCAGTCATCCACATATCAATTTCTTCAAATGATGCGTTATTAGTAATATCGTAGACCAAAATTATACCGTCTGCCTCTCTAATTTATAATATTCCATCATCAAAATGATTACCTATAATAATTACATGTTAATGAACGAAATCTCTCTTAGCCTGCAGTATCGTACTTTATATATATAAAATTTGATTACTATTTAAAGTTTCACTTTCTTATTCTCGAAATTGATCATCTTAACTTTCTTTAGAAAATATTATTTATTCTTACAAAATCAACCCCTACTGTATTTTATATATCTGAAACGAATAAATCATCAGTGTAACGAAGTAGTAAACATGATTTGCCTACATTCTACGAGCCAACTATAACTATTTTCAAAAGTTAATCGCTAAAATAATATCAATATATACTAATCTTAAGACATAATTATAAAATATAAATTGAAAATTATACATATTATTTTAATAAGGAATTTCATAATTTAACTATTCAATGGGAAGGCCAAATAAGTTTTGAAAAACATTTATTAATATATGATATATTATTTATTAGCAACACATTAAATCTGTTTATCTTTTTTATTATTTTTATATTATTGTTTATATTAATTTTTTAATGTTTTTATTATATTTTTTATGCATTATTCTGAGCCAAAACCACATCCTGAGGTTAGATTCTAGAGATTTGGTAAGGAAATAACTTAATATGAATTTGTTTCAATAGCAATTCTCCATTTGGTTTACTTTCAGCACTGAAACAAATATAGATAAAATCGAATTGTTCAAGATAACCAATTATCAATATTTGATAGTGAAAATATTTGCATAATAGAAGTAATTAATAGTAACTTACGATGAAGATTAAAATTTTGAAATTAAAGATAATTAGATTAAAAAAAACTAATGGATTCATATGGTAGTTAATTAAAATTAAAATTTCTAAAATGATGAGTTTTATATAAAAACTTCCATTAACATAATTAAGGAATATTAATTCAAAATTAATTCAAAATAACTTCGCGAAAATGAGTCTTTAATTAGCTAAGTATTAGATAGTTACTTTTTTTGTCTTATATATGATAGATTATTAGAAGAAATATAGCCAATAATTTTATTTACTAATCTTCAGTTATTAATTAATCAAGAAAGAATTCATTTCTAAAGTTATCATTCTGATTCAGCTTTTGAGCTTTTTTTGAAAAAACACAATGAAAAATATGAATTATGCAACATTATTGATATTTATTCTGAATTGGGATTATTTACTCTAGGTCATTGATTTTGAAAGTTAATTTTAAATATTAATACAAAACTAAGTGAATTTCATGGATTAAAGTTAAAGGATAAAAAGCTGGTTTAGATTACTCATAAACATTTAATAATTATGAAATTTATTATGAAATTTAGTTTGTAGATGAAAAAATAAAATATTCATTTAAAAATATAAATAGGCCTTAAATGTTTTATCAGATTCTTTTGACTACACTTAAATCAAATTATCAATTTATGAAGTTCACAACATATTTTAAGTCAAAAGAACATGAATTATTTGATGAAAAACAGTTATTATCATACAAGAATTGTAATGAAAATATAAGATCATATTATGACATTCAAAAAAATGAGTGTAATGATTATCTGAATTTGGATTAAATTTAAATAATATAGTATGTTCAAGAATTTGATGTTAATAAATTAGATATAAAAAGGTCTATCTGGGATAATGTAGGATAGGCAATCTCAAAATAGGTTTTATAAAATCTGACAAGTTAGGTTAAATATCCATTTATAGAATATTTTGATAAGGAAATATAATTTTATTTTGGGAAGGAACCATTTTTATTATGGATTTATTTTGATTAAGTGTTCTGCACTCAAAACTATTTTGGATAGTATTGCAATAAATATATTAGGAATTGTTTATATGCATAAAATAACTATTGTAGTAAATGTGTCGATGGATACTTAGCAGTTAGGAATAAATGTTTTAAATGTCCACAAAATTGTTTAATATGTATATTAGATTTTTAATAATTTAAATGCTTACTGCCTAAAATCAATCATTTTGTGAATAAGTATTATCAAGCTAGACCCTGTATGTTTTAATATTGTAATATAAATGGATCATTGGTTTCTAAGGAGGAAGCTATCAAACAAATTTAACAATGTTTTCAGGATTCAAAATGCTTCTTGAAGGATTGTGTTCAAACTAATTAATACTTTAGATTAGCATAATAGGATTGTTTTACTTTATCTAAAGATCAATAGTTATAAATTTATTATTATTTATTTTATTAGGATAAACAATATTATTAGGGATTAGAGGATATTTAGTTTATATTGGTATTGAATTATCAACTTTATGGAGCTACCCTTACGAGTAATATCATATCAGATTACTATTTTATTTTGTAAATGGATTTCTATATCTTAAAAATTTTTTGGAATAAATTTTCGAACATTAGACTGTCGATTCCTAATATTAAAATCGATATAATTTGGATTGTGTTCAAAAGAATCTAGATAATAATGGGGATATAACTTGTAAAAAATATATTAAAAGATAAAATAATAAGTGTACGAAACTGCCATGTTTTTATAGATTGGAAATCAAAGATATTTAATACTATATAGGAGAAATAAATTATATTGAGTACAACAATGGTTTATTCTCATCATTATTATTATTGCTCTAATAAGTCAAGAATATAGGAGTAAGATTCGATGAAGTTTATTTACAAATCAATTTTATTATTTAAAGTTTTGATGAGCACAAAATAAGGGAGGAAATAATTGACTTTTCAGACAAAAGCATTTTTCCTATGTTTAAAAATTCGTCAATAATAATTGATTTAATACTCCAATAATAAGTAAGGATTAATATCAAATATTTTAATTTATCCATCATCGCAGATTAAATCCGAGTATAACAATAAATAATAAATATTCCTTTATTTTTGAATATTAAGGCAGACGTCATTGATTTGAACGGTCTGATCATCACATCAGGGGTTAATTTTTAATTTAATACCGGTCTATTATTTACGATACAATTAGTAGAAATTTAAAACGATTTTGAACTTACTGTTTAGTATTTTTAAATTGTAGATATATAAGATATTCTGTCGTTTAATTAATCTTGCTTCAGCATTTTGCTTTTTAAAATTCAAAAACTTAATATATTTAATATTTAATTGTTAAAGGATGAAAAAATAATGTATGAAGGCGAATTGTATTTTGAAAATTAATCAATTTTTATTTATCAAACTAACACTATTAACATTTAAATTTAATAATAATTTTGACTAAACATTGATTCAAGCAGACGGTGGCGATGATTTAATTATAGAAAATATGTAAATATCCATTAACAGAGTAAATTCATCAAATTTAATTCTACTATAAATCAATTTCATCAGCTTAAATAATGATTGTTCCATTTAAATTAGTCATTTTGCCCATGGTATTTTTTTAATAACTGACTCTACGTCCTAATTATAAATCAGAAATTATTCTTATTATTTCAGATTTGTTTGTTCAATCAAATTTATTATAGATTAAATCGAATAAGGTGTGGCTTATTTAAATTAATATTACATTAGAATAATTTGACTCCTTTTTTATTCATTTTAGTCAATAGTGGTAAATTAGTAATTATATAATTTGATTTAAATTAAAATTCTAATACTAGCATGGGCCCTAATTATAACTAAGGATACTTACTAGATAGAATTAAATTAAGTTTTTGCAGAAATAAATAACTTTAATTTTAATGGGATATAAGTATCCAACATTGGCTTAGTTATTCATAACTTCGGGAGTACTCTCATATATAAATCAATTGTCTATAACGAACATCAAATTTCAAACAAGTTCATCACAAAAAGTTGTTCGTATAGAAGATGATTCTACATATATGTTAAATTTGCTAATTTTGAACATCCAGATATATAATCAAGCACTAACTTCCACATCCGTTATAGAGGTAAGAAATTATCATTTTTTTCAATTAATAAATTGTAGTATTAGCACAATATATTAGACTCAATCCACAAATTCTTTTTTATTTATCTTCAATAGTATCCTTGCTAAAGTATTTAAGATCGTGATTACAGATTGTAAAAATGTTAAAATGATTTTTGTTTAATCTATAGCTTTTGAAATATCTTAATTAAATATTATAATAATAAAAACTCAAAAATAATCGATGTTTATTAAAGAAGACCTAAGTTTTTTATTATTTTAGGATTCAAGTGTTTATTAATAGGAAGCAAATAGGGTATTTTATATGCAACCAATCCTAAAAAAAGCTTATAAATAATATTTAAGAATGTTTAATTTTATTTTTATTAAGTTTATGATTACTTTTTTTTTAAGCGGAAGGCTTTTACTTATAAAACTAAACAATGTCTCCATCAACTAATTCTAAACTTAAGACATTGAAAATTCGTAATATGGAATGTTTTATTTACATTAATCAAATTTTTAAGTTACAAAATATGGTTATAAATAATTTATATTAACCCTTATTTTTCATAGATCAGACTTAAAAAATTTCAACTCTTTGATTTAGTTTTATCTAATTCCTAAATCACAGAAGACTATTTTTTATTCTATATTTAAGACAGTCCTTTGATTTTAGAAAATGTCAAGATTGCATCTATTCATAATTTGGGAGGAATTTTTTATATATCATCTATATCATCTGGCATTGATGGGTTTATCAGAGTTATTAACCTTTATGTGTAAGATGTTAAAAATGTAACGAGCACATTTGAAATTTAATCAACAAGTAGTATTGAAAAGATATCCTATAGAGATTTATTCATATCTAACCTTCTAGCAGGATAGGTATTTAAATTTGGCTTTGATGAGCTATAAGAAATTCATATACAAGGTACATTTGTAAATAATGTTGATAATTTTTTGATCAAAGATAGAGGTTCAGTGAAGTTAAATCTAAATACCGCAATAGTGAAGATGAGAAATTTAAAATTGGATGATTCAAACTTATAAGTTAGATTAACTAGTGCTGAGATCATTTTTGAAAACGAGTTAAAATTGCAATAAATATAATTTGATCGATCTTATATCTACAATAGCATAAACTCATCTATTGTTATAGAGAAGAAATTCAGTATTACATTAAGTTTGAACAGTTTAAAATTAGTTAAAATAAAAATTTAATTAGATAGCTCAGACAAAGACCTCAATAACAGATATTTGATAGCTAAGACGGATCATTGTAATATTATTTCTATGTCCCAAGTGGATAACAAATATCTAAATATAAAAAATTGAACTTTAAAACCCTATCACATGAATAGGTTTACAAAAGGTCTATATTTAGTTGTACAGGGATTCATTAATGGAAACACTTAATATAAACTTTAGTGCACTCAGAAACAATTTTACAACAACAATTTGATAAATTAATAGGAATTTCACAAATATGCAATCTAAGAGGGACTTAATGACATTAATGAATATCTATTTATCATTAATCCTTTTAATAAAAATTATACTGAATTTAAAATAACTTGTTCATCCGATATCGATGATACAACAGTTTAATTATAATATAACGTAAAAGCATTTCCTTGTCAATTAGGTGAGTTTTTATTCTAAAATCAATGCTTGGAATGCAACATTAGTTATAACTAATAT
Source organism: Paramecium bursaria (assembly GCA_016759055.1). Classification (NCBI taxonomy): domain Eukaryota; phylum Ciliophora; class Oligohymenophorea; order Peniculida; family Parameciidae; genus Paramecium; species Paramecium bursaria. The sequence continues at coordinate 26,199 of VMTU01000393.1, forward strand.
TCAGTCATTTTTAAATTCCAATAAATGCAATTATATTGATAATAGTCAAATTAAATCAGTAAGGAAGGGGTTATTATATTTGAATTAAAATTATTGGAGATATAAATTTACTTCGAATATAATTGAATATTGTGATTCAAATTCTTGTAATGGGGGATGGGTTCCAGGGGATTAAAGTTGCATCAAATCAAGAATAGGTGCTTTGTGCGAAGAATGTGATATATATAATATTAGAGGAGATGGATCATACACAAAAAGTAACTAGTCATGCTTATAATGTGAGGGATTTACTTTTTATTTGATGATTAAATTATTATTTACTATTATTTGGCAACTACTTTTGATACTAAATGGATATTATTCAAATTATAAATTATCTCAACAATATTTGATGTTCAAAATAGGATTTAGACAATATTATAAGATATTATACAGATAATCTATAGATGTACCTAGCATAATTATTAAAATGTTTGCCAATTACATATTTATGTTATATGTAATAAAATCTAACTTGAACATTACAGGATACACATTTATTAATAGTGTTAATATAATTAACAATCCTGGGTTAATAACAAAAGCGTAAATGGATTGCATATTATCGGAACATTTTGAAATGGATATAATCTACTCTTCATTTATATTTTAAAAATAATACTAGTTTTTTTTATTATATCTGTAACTTACACTATTTATTTAACCACAATACAAATTAAGAAAATAAGATTTGAACTTGGATTAATATTATACGTAACCGAGGCAATTATAATATATAATCTGAACATAATTTTAGTAATGTAAAGATTTATTATTTAAAATAGATCATTAAATTTGTTATCTTATCAAATAGCCTCTGGTTAAAAATGGATAAAATATAATATGCAATACTTGTTCTTCACTGATAAGCATTTTCAAGCCCTTCATTATATTGTACCTGCTACGGTACTATTTATGGGTGTACCTTTATTATTTCCGACAGTTATCAAATCTTTATCTGTCTTTTATAGGCAAGTAAAACGAATATACGCCATATATCATTAATAATACAATCCAAAATATATTTTTTGGGAATATTTAATCTTGTATATCAAGTATGCAATCATGATATTCTAAAATCTAGGTTATTAATCAAACCAAAATGCAATATTAATTATGTTTATTTGTCTCTTAAGTGTAAATTTAAAGCCTTATTATCTATAAAATCTTAATCTATTAGAGTATAATTTATATATTTTCTATGGAATACAATTACTATTATTAAATAATGTTAATTTCATTGATGAGATAATTATTTTACTTAATTTATTAATTTTTGTATATGTTACATACAAATTTTAGTTCGTTTATTTTAATTTTAATCTTAGGAACATTATTTAATGGAAATTAAAAATTATTTCAAAGTTCTATTGGATTAGAAGATATTCAAGAATTGACCAAAATCAAAGACTACTAAAAAATAAATTATGTTTTATATATCTTGTCAAAAGTTAGATTTTAAAAAAAATCCTATTAAACATCAACAGTAAATTAAGGAACTCTATAAACCGAACAAGAGATTGAAATGCCTATTATTTCTAAA
>VMTU01000319.1:0-31481 GCA_016759055.1 Paramecium bursaria
TTTTTCATATTAATATATAATCAATAAAAGAAATAATTTCTTTCATATAGATGAAATTTAAAATGCCCATGAATAGCGATATGTTGAAGGTGAGCCTTATAATCATAATAATCTCCTGGACATAGATGCCTTTTATATTAGTCATACAAATTTCCATTTATTTCCGACATAATTAGCATTGGATTCGTATTCTTTATCAACCAGAAATAAAAATGGTCGGCCACTTCATGCTCTATAATTTATGCAATAGATTCAATGAGTAGATCAATATGTAGATCTAGGGATATATGGATTCTTTTTCCATCATATGAAGCAAATCCATAGAATTCCACTGCATAATATTTCACAGATCTCCATCCAAAAATTTATATTTCATCCAAATATTACTCTATATCATCTTAAGAAAGTTTTTACATGCATATTTCTTCTAAGACACTTTTGTTTTAGATTAAATTTAGTTTTACCTTATCCATCACAGATTTGTCATTATATAACTCTATAGTTATATCGGCTGAAAATGCATTTCTAAACTTATGAAAGTGACATATAATCACAACATAAAATGAACTTTAATTAAGTAGATCCATTATAAATCTTTTCTCGGATTAATTATTTAGCGCAAATGCCTCCCAGGATTCACTGACTCGAATAAATAAATCAAAGCAAAATAGGAATTTAAAATCATCCAATTTTTTCATTTACTTTTTCAATCTCTCCATTTCTCTCAAAACAGTTGTGTTTTATCTGAACAGTTTTAATTCTTCTTCGTTCCCATTTTCAATAAGAATATTCCTTCTAATCTTATAAACACTAAAGAAAAGCTTTAGTAAGTGTTTTTTTGAAATGTTCTTAAGATTTGGATTTCTGAATTCGTCTCTATAAATATTAGTGATTTCTAAATATGGATTTAATAATTACCTGTAAGTTCTATATTTCCTAAAGTGGATTAATTGTTAATAGACATATAAATTTTATTTTTATATTATAAAATTTATAATAAAATAGTAATTCAAAAATTATATTTATGCAACAAGCTATCCAATTTACGAATATCATCATCATTTTCTGTGTAGTCATTTAATTACAATAGTTTTTGATCATTTCTTCTATTTATCGCCCCTATATCTAAAGTGTCTTAATTCGTATCTCTTCTCTACATGGTTAGATCAGGAAAGTCTTAATCCAAGGTTATTGGTCTATAATCTCCCCCCAACACTCCTAAGCCTGCTCTATTAAGAGTAGTAGAAGCAGGTCTATTTGTAGATGATGGCAATTATCTATTATCATTTGATGGAGGCCTTTGTTAGATAGGATTTTTCAATTGTTGTTATTTTTGTGTTGAAGGTGGTCTCTGGGGTTTGTAATTCAACAATTAGTCTATCTCTTTAACTATATCTGAATCAACTGAAGCCATATTCCATGTTTAAATGGGCTTATGCTCATATTTTTGTGTTTCTTCATTATGGTTCTCCAACTCATCGATTTAGGGCAGTCTTTGTTGCATGATTGATCCATTGTAATGATCTATGGGAACCATATTAGAATCTGATACTAATGACTACAACCCAAATTCTTCTCTGAATTCTTATTTCTTTTTCTAAGGCTCATCTTTAAAAACGAGAGCTAAGAATATATTATAATTATACGTTTGGATTCATAAACAGGCTAAAATTAATTTTTTAGAACTTAGGGAGGTAAATTATATTCTTTTATTTCAGGCATAGCTAAATTTCTATATTCAGCTATTTCAGCTTAAGCCAGAAGATGAGGTGGAAATACTTGTTTCTCCCATTTTGGATCATTTTTAACTAAAGCCACCATCAAATCCTCATGATGCTTTTCTTCTTGAATGTACTTATTTTTAACTTGCTGTTTTAGTTAAAGCAATTCATTTTCTGCCCTATTTCTACTCTCAATGGCTTGTTGTGCTTATTACATGAAGGTTTATAATTATTGTTATAACTACTCTTAATTTTAAACCATTTATCTCTTTATTTCCTCTATTTCCCTATTAGATTAAGGTACTTCCTGTTATCTTCTGCCATTCTTGTAGAAATCCAGTATGCTTTAATCAGGATTCAGTCCTTCTTTTATTTTTTCATTATTCATGTAATCTCTAAGAAAGTGATCAGATGCAGGTTACGAAGGAGGAGCCATATTAAATTCTTAGATTGGCAATTCAACTTATGGTTGGATATTTTATTGGTTCTCTTATGGGTTATTCCTGTTTTTTCGTTCTTGCAATCTCTATAGCCTTCTTTACTCTTTTAAATCCACATTATCCTAAATTATGGCCCCTTGTTTTTGTTTCTTTTATTCATCTTCTCTTTTCTTTTCGTCTTCCATTAACTATTTCTCCTTTTTTAACCTCTCTTCCTCTAATCTATCTTCTAATTCTTTTTGTTGTTTTTCTTATTCCTTTTTTCTTTTCTTCTCCTCAATTTACTCTTACAAGACTCTTTACATTTCTAATTTTTATTTTTCCTAAATATTAATATTGGGAATACCTTTTTTTAAACATCATCTAAGTTGACGTTCTCCATCGCTAATCTATTTCTTCCTACTCTTAATTAGGGTTCAGGTTATGGTGCGCTCTCTTGCACCATCATATCATAATCTAAGGGCTATTAATAAAATTATTGATTTGGAGGTTGTTATGGTTCTTTATAATATTGATTTTACTGCATAAACTAATTTTATTGTGAAAACTAGTTTTATTAAGGTTATTAAGCAAATTAATTCTATGAGGGCTATTATGCAAATTAGTTTTATTAAGGCATTTAGAATTGATTCTATTATTATTAAAATTAGTTTTAATATTATTGAGGTTGTTAGAACTGTTGTTATTATTACATAGGCTAAATATATTAAGATGGTTAATTATATTATTATTACATATTTTATGCATTATATTAAGGAGGTTAATTATATTGTGGAGCCTAATATTGATACTGATCTTAAGCAATTTATTTGGATGGCCCAGCCCCAGGGCCTACTCTGTTATTGATGATAAATGCATCTTGCTGTTCAAACTTTCTTTATAATTCTTCCTTTTTATCTATCGGTTTTTAGTTTTTGCTTTGCATTTGCATTCTTAGATAATCCCCATATTCTTATTTCTATTACTTCTTTTGCAAAATACTTGGGTCATTCTATTATTGCAATCCTGAACTTATTCTATCTCTTTATTTTACCTCTTGATTGTCTCTCATTTATTATCTTAATGCTTCAGCATATTCTTGTTTATGATTAACGATAGGAGTATTTCCTTAGTTGTAATTTTGTCCTTCATTCTAATCTCTAACTGCACTAGATTTTCTATTTCTTTTTTCTTATTCTTTTTATTCCATTTATTATTTAAGAAAGTCTCGATATTCTTATTACTATTTCTTGCCTGGATCCATTTAAGGTGGTGGCTGCATTTATTATAAAGGAATAGGAGGTTAGATTCTTTCTTAAAATTGCTAAGGAGGTTGTGGAGGTTGATATCTTTCTTAAAACTATTATGGAGGTGTTGGTTATCTTGGAGGCCTTTGCTCCATGTATTCGAATTCGAATTTAGGCTGGGTTGGTATGCTGATTGGTCTTTGCTCAACATCATTTATCATTCCTTCCAGTCCTTTTAGTTTTTGTATTATATTGTACTTAGCATTCTTTCTTCTCGTTGTCTCTTCTTTTCTTCCCAAATGAGGTCTCTTTTTGATTTAGCATCCATATATTATATATAATAAATAATTCAACAACACTTTTTGTTTAACTCTGAATTACTTTTAGTTTGAGAATGGTTCCTAAGGGAGAATGAACTCTTAATGACATTTTCATCTAATTTAAGAGTGCCTTTTTCTACCATAGCATCAACTAGTTCATAAAACATGATTCCAACATTCTCTCCATTTTTAGCAGAGATTTAAAACCATTTAAGAAAATTATAATTTTATCCAATGTTCTACAAGGATTCTAAACACAAAACAGATTAAGATCTGGATACTAAATCTGTTTTGTTTTATATTAGAAAAATCGGTATGTCAGTAACTTCATTAGCCACAAGTTCTTTCCATAATATTGCGTTATCCAAAGAATCGTTATTCGTTATATCAGTTACAACTAAACAACCTTATGCTCCCCTTATGAATAGTTTCGATAGAGACTAAAACTTTTCCTGGCCAGCAACATCCCACAACTATAATTTAAGTGGATTTCCATTCTTCTTTACAACTTTTGTCGAAAAATCACATCCTATTGTAGGACTTTAATGAGGGTCAAATTATTCAAAACAATATTATGTGAGTAATGATGTTTTACCCACACCAACATCTCCTACCACAATGACTTTAACTACTATTTAATCTTGCATATTATAATTACAAAAAGAAAATTAATATATATAATTCATATGGATTTTAGCTTTTATTCTAAACTAGCGCCAGTTTCCTCTAGCTTTTTAAAATAATTTTATGGATCTTCTTTGGTGCCTTTAACTATATCTATCAAGAATATTGCAAAATATTATTATAAGGGTTGATGAGATTTCTCAACAAAACTGCCATTCCTCTAACTATCTTTTATCTAACTATTAGATCTCATGCTTGATCTCACTTAGCCCAATTCCAATGATATTTATTTTGCAATCATTATCAATACATTATCAACATAGTTCTCATCAATCATTTCATGTGTGTTTAGCTCGTCATGGATACATGATTACTTTTATAAGGATAAATAAATTACACTCTTAACTACTTTGAACTATTAGGATAATTCATCATATTCCCTCTGAAATTATTTTATCATATCATTCTTGGTTTTTGAAGTAGACCATGCTCTGTCTGGATTTTGGCAAATATCAAGCATTTAATTTATGTATTTTATTGCTTTTTTTACCAATAATTGTAAGCATATTTCTGCTTTTATCTTAGATAGCCAACAATCAAGTTATTCTATTTTCAGAATTCCCTATAATATAAGATTATATTTATTTCTTGATTCCAATAAAGAGTTTTAGATAGTTTTCTATACTGGTTCGATAGCCTTAGCAAACTATTATAGTTCCTCCTTATCTTTAGTCTATTTTAATGTAGAAACATTTTCTTTTTAACTTTCTTTAATATTTTCCTTCTGACTCTCTTTTTAATTCTCCTTCTCAGATATAGTTGTTCTCCTCTTCAGCAATTCATTAGGGCTTGTGTTAACATGATTCAAGTTTGCTTATTGTGATATATAAAAGTTATGACCAATGGTATCAAATTATTATTATGACACTTAGGAATTTATTTGATAATTTGAAGCAAAGTTTTAATTATTGGAATTGCTCATTCCTGTATTTTGAGGGACTACAGGCATTTACTCATCGTGTAGTAAAGTAATCCAATCTATTCTTCTCGCTTAATCAACTTACAACATCCCATTTAATAGTTATTGTGTTTATTCTGATATGTCATTTAGATGTATTTGGAATTCATTATTTCTATAAATGTCAGTTAGTTCCTCTATAGAGATATTTTCTGAGAAAGGTAACTATCCGTATATTGATTTGTAGATAACAAGGCCTAATGAGAATATATCGCATTTATCTTCATATTAAGATTATTGATTCTTGAGCAATATCTCTGGTGCCGCATATACGTGATTTTCTAATTATATATTTATTATTAATACCTGGTTCAAACAATTTCTGGGATGTTGGTGATTTACAGCAAAAAAAATTCTTAATTTTAATAATTCCATCGTTGAAAAATAAGTTGTTAGGATTTATATTTCTATGCACTATTTTCTCATGGTTTAGGGTTTTGAATCCTTTTAATGCTCCCTACAATATGGATCTTGCTTCCTGCTCTGATATTCTTCCCTTCTCCTAAATGTAGACTGCAAGAGATCCTCCATTCAAAAATTCATAAACTAAATATATATTGTTGGCTGATTTGAGCATCTTAATCATTCTTACAATATACTAATCCTCCAATTTCTTGAGAGCTTATATTTCATTTATTATCATGTCCCTTAAGAGAGTGTCATTTAAAAATCGCTCCAATTTGATTGTTTTAACAGCTACTGCTTCTTTTGATATCAGATTTCGTCCTTTATGGATTTCTCCAAACGTTCCCAGCCCTATAGCTTCTATAAGAATGTAGTTATCGATTATCTTAGCCATTCCGTATATATTTTTAAATATTAAAAAAAAATAACAGCTATTGTAATAAAAAATAAAAAAATAATTTTCTTTAAGATTTTAAGATTTGTGTATGAGATTATCGTCTGACGTCTTAATATGTAATATTAATATATCTTCCAACCTGATACATAATATTAATGATATATTTGTTATTTTCTTTGGTAGCTGGAAACCTTAGGTTTGGCGACAAGGAACAATTGGAAAAGCATCATAAACACTTCCCTCTCGTAAATGAATCACTTACAGTTCACTTGATACCACACTCTCATGATGATGTGGGTTGGCTCAAAACTGTGGATTAATACTTCAATGGATTGAGAAATGATATTCAATGGGCTGGTGTGGAATATATAATCGATTCCTATATATAGGCTTTAAGCAAAGATCCAACCAAGACATTTATTCAAGTAGAGACAGCCTTTTTTAAGATGTAAAATTTAAATAATTTATAAAGGTGGTGGGATAAATAGAATGAAGAAACAAAGACATTGACTAAAAACTTAGTGGCTAAGGGTCAACTAGAGTTTATAAGTGGTGGATGGTGCATGAATGATGAAGCAACGCCATATTATGAAGATATAATAGATTAAATGACATTAGGGCATAAATTTTTGTTAGATACATTCGGCGTAACTCCGTAAGTGGGATGGCAAATTGATCCTTTTGGACACTAAAGCACATGGATATCCTATTCAAGTCAAATGGGCTTCAATGGATGGTTCATTGGTAGAATTGATTATTAGGATAAGGAGAAGCGAATGAACGAAAAATCTCTTGAAATGATCGTTATACCTCCTACTAAAGGTGTTGAATTCCCCCTATTCTCGCATGTTAACTATTATCATTATAGCGCTCCACCAGGTTTTGATTTTGATGCATCATAAAGGACTGTAACATTTAATTATAATATAGGAACCTATTGTTGATGATCCTAATTCAGATAATTATAATTTAGAAGCTAAAGTGCAATAATTTGTTGATTATTTTAGAGCATAATCTACTCATTATTAAGGAAATCATTTAATTCATACTTTAGGTGAAGATTTCTAATGGTCTAATGCAGCTATATTCTACAAAAATATTGATAAATTGATCAATTACGTTAATGCAAGACCTCAATTCAATATGAAGATTATCTATTCAACACCAAGTGCTTACTTTAAAGCAGTAAATGATTAGAATTTAACATATCCAGTAAAAAGAGATGACTTTTTCCCATATGCAGATAGGGGACACTCATATTGGACTGGTTATTTCACTAGTAGAGTAGCTTATAAGGGTTATGTGAGGTATTTTGGTAGATAAGCCTAAACTTATAAAAAGTTGATAACTTATTTCCAATTGTAGAATTCAACATATATTAATGGAAACAAGGCAGCAGTCTATTCTGCAATTCAAAAAATGAATGAAGAGTTAGGGTGTGCTTAACATCACGATGCTGTGGCTGGAACTGCAAGGTAAGCAGTGAATGATGATTACACATTATAGTTGGTTAGAGCTGAAAGAAAGATTAGAGCTGTAATTAATTCTCTACTAAATGAATAATTGAAGGTTAATACCACTTTCGAGTATTGTAATTGGAATGTTAGTGCCGGGTTATGTGCAGGAGCATAGGCATTAAAGAATGGAAAGACATTGGTGATAACAATTGTTGACTTGAAACTTTATTAGGCTGGCTAAGTTGATAAAATTAGGGTTAAGGTTCCTAAATTAGATTTAAGAGTCGTTGATTAGAATGGAAATGCTGTTTATGGTGATATTATCTGCGGTACAGGGTCAAATGATTGTGATCTTTATTTTCTATACACTATTCCAGCTAATAATGGAATCCTAACATTCAACATATCAACAAGTGCTCCATACACTGCAACCACATTCACATTAAATGCCATGACATATACAGATGATACGAGTATTTCATTAAATGGTTCTCAATCATTTAAATTAAAATATTCATATTATGAGAGTTATTAAGAATCAGACTAACCTAGTGGAGCATACATATTCAGATCAATAAATGGCTCTGATGTAACTAAGTAGTATGGATCAGTTATTTCGGCTAGTGTTGGGTATGGAAAAAATTTAAGTGTTATAGTAATTGTGAGATCATATACTAAAACAATAATTAGAAAATTCAGTCATTAAGCTGATACTTATGAAATAGAATCATAACTCGATTCTATCCCTGTCGGTGATTAATAAGGAAAGGAAGTAGTCATTTAAATTGATACAAACATTGACAATTAGAATACCTTTTACACAGATAGTAATGGATTGGATCTATAGAAAAGAGTGTTAAATTACAGACCTACTTGGGATTTAGTTGTTGATGAAAAAGCATCAGGAAACTATTATCCATATAATGGTGTGATATTATTGAATGATTCTACTTAAGCAGCGGCATTAATAAATGATAGATCTTAAGGAGCCACTTCTTTAAGAAAAGGTTAGATCGAAGTCATGATTCACAGAAGAATGTTAAAAGATGACTATAGAGGAGTCGTTGAACCATTGAATGAATAGGACTAATTTAAATAGGGTTTAATTTAGAATTTCATACATATTCTCACATTTTTCAATCCTAAGCTATTACCAAATAAACATAGAGAGATTCAATATTACCTAGATTTACAGCCCCTAATATTATATAGTAATGATATTAAGCCCACAAATATTGATGTTAATTGGAACATATTTGATTTCACACTATTCAATGACTAGGGATAGAAAAAAGGTTTACCCAAAGTGACAGTTTCAGAGTGGAATACTAATTAATATTTGTTAAGAGTCAATAATCTATAAGAAACAGGAACCTTGAGTATTATTACAGGATAGTTGTACACTTACACAGAGACTACACTAACAGGAAATCAGCCTTTAAGTGAATGGAGATAGAAATAACTAAGTATTATTAAAATTTAAATCTAGAATGGAAATAATTAACTTAAGTATTAGCAGATGACAGCATCATTCACCCCTTGTAGACCAGAACATATATCGTCACTAAAAGAGTGTAAGAGGAGAGTGAATAGATAAATTGATATATTATATATGACAGATTATTAATCTCAATCAATGAGTCAATATTAATGTCCTACTATAAAGTTTTATCTCTCATCTAATTCTATCAATAATCAGCGAAAGCATAAAATTCAACCTGTTTCTTATTTTAATCAAATTAACCTAAGAGACTGCTATGTTTTAATAATTCATACCTTTTGGATCTTAGATACCTTGCTGAAATTAGTAAATTATTTGAAATTCTCTACCAAAACATATTAAATATTTGGAATTTAGATCTTGCTTAATGAGAAAACTATAAACATCATTTCTAAACATAAAAAGTAAAGTTATTTTTTTTTAAGCAAAATCTAATTTCCAAATTGTTATTTTCATATTAATTTAACATATTATATTTTCATCATTTAAAAATAAGATTGCTTTTTAGTTTATTTCATATTCAGGCTATAAATATTCATTTATATTCTATTCAATCTCTAGCTTGTTGTCTATAAATAAATATATTTTTTATGATTAAATGCAGACTAGCATATTCCTTTCAAGTATATAATCATAACCTTAAATATCTTAATCCATTTACAGGACAATTGTTTTTGTATAATTAGCGAAGTCACAAATAAAAATTTGAGATTTATTGGACAATATAATTGTCATCTCTTTGATCTCCTTAATGAATCTAACATGTATAATAGATCTAATAGGAACTGTTAATCCACCAAATTAAAATTAATTAACAACTTTAAAACCCTCTAGCATAGAGATTTATATTAAAAAATTAAGTAACGCTACATATATGTAATTGTTATGTATTGAAAAAATGCTTTAGGTCACCTTCTACCATAATGGAATTACTTTTATTAATTTTGATCTTTTGTTGCTATAAAGGTATAATTTATTCGTATTTCTACTCATTGTTATGAGTCTCCTATCTTTAGATATTGCGAGGGCCATTATTTACTCTTTAGTGGTGATCAATTTTTATTTAAAGGATATTATATCTTTTATATCTAAAGTATACCTTTACATAACTTAAGACAATCATTATGACCTAATTTGAGAATATCATTTGATAAAGTTTATTACTGTAAAGTTGATTTGTGATCGTCCAGCCCTTTTGACATTAGTGGCTAAATAAAATTAATGGATTATAATTTAATATATTCTCTTAACGATTATAGCACAACACCTATTGATTGATCAATAAATAGGTTGTTGTTTGTTAAATTTTAAGAGATAAGTGTTGCTGAACTATAAAATATATAATGTATAAAGAATCAAATATAAAGATTTTAAATGAGCAGATATAAAAACTATAAACTAGATGTTAAACGTATTAGGAATATGTTGAAAGGTTAGAAATAGAAGTGAATAAGAAAACTCCTAAAGACTGTACTAAACATAGAAAGTAAATTGAAGAAAGAGATACCTAAATTATAGAATTGCAATAAGAGCTAAATAATTCATATAAGATATCGTTGTAGCAATTCGAAAAATAAGACAACTAAATGAGAAATCTTAGATCTGCATATGAATAATAAAAGCAAGAATACCATACGATGTAGGAAACAAATTCTCTAATCCAGAAAAAGCTAATCAATGAATAATTAATTGTGATTGAACTAAAAGAAAGAATAATATAATTGGAGAAGGAGTAAGAGGATTATATATAAAAACTAAATGATAAAGATAAACAAATGGAAGTTTAAAAAGAACAAGCATAAATTGCTATGAATTTATTCTACAAAGATATTGAATCATTCAGTTTAGAAATAGAGAAAAAAATAACAAATCCATCCCAATTGATTGAATGCGATAACTATTTCTTGAAAGCAATTCATTTAAATGTCAATAAAATATTTAGCTAAATTAGTGAATAGAGCTAATTATTCCAAGACAAGCAAATATAATATTAGGAATAGTAGGATTAACTAATTGGTTAGATTAAGGATAAACTTAATAAAGAGATATTTAGCCTTTAAGAATAAATTGATAGTAAGTAATAGTTGTTGGAAGAGCAGAACTTGATGATTTCAGGCCAAAATTAAAGAATAAAAGAATTAGAAGAAAAAATTAATAAATAATAAGAAGAACTAGAGGATTTATAATCAGAAGAAAGCAGTCTTAGATATTCATAAATGGGAGAGAATAAAGAAATAGAGTTGATTAATGATGATTCTGATTATTATTTTGCAATATGATTATTCCTAATGGGCAATATTATTAAATTATTGTGTTCTGATTTATTAAGTATAATTCTTGAATGAGAGATAGTTATTATTCTGAGTCTTTTATTCTAGTTTTTGCAACCATCAGCTATCAAAATAAGTTAAACAGATGGGTTTAGATCTATAAGGGTCTGTATATACTGTCATGGATTTAAATTAAAAACATCTGATGCTATTACAAGCAAGAATGATCCATATTTTCTTTTGATAATTATCAAAGGCACCATTAAAGAAATGCTCATGAAGAGAACTAACTTATATCGAGTTCATTTCAATTCATTCGTTTGATTTTTTAATCTAAAGTTGAATGGAAAATAATCATAAAGTTGGCTAGAAAAAACTATCATAGAATAAGCTTTGAACTGATTGGCATTCTATGATATAATTTATGTTTTGTAGCATTAGTTTCAATTATATTCTATGAAATCTTGTAGAAGTTTTTGTCGAAAAAAAAATTCTATATAAAATGTGGATTTTAAAAAAATATATATCACAAACTTATTTTACAGACGCCAGCAGCCATTTCTTTAGTCAGCTTTTCTTAGAGTATATCGTAGTGCTTTAAAAGTATTTTGAATCCCTTCAAATGCAAAGCCTAATGTGATAAATATAAATTTCTTACACTTTTAAACTATGATGTCTTGCAGTGTTTCAAGAACTAACTCCAAGCGGATAAATTATCACTAATTAGCGATTTCAAATCCTTATATTCGACGTTAGTGTTGGCTTTAATTCTTTCGCAGCCTAGGACTATTTTTGAGTAATCATTTGATTCACACCATTGCTCAAACTTGTCTAAAAAATAGAGAGTTAGTGTATCCATAAGTCTTTATTCCTTCTATTCTGTTTCCAAAAACTTTTTATACTCCTTCTCAAACTGAGGGAATAATTTCTCAGGGATTTAAAGAAGTATTTATCCGTCTTATACTTTTTTATTCATCAAATATATTTATTTTTATTATTCTTCAGATCAGAGAAAACTGTTTAGATATTGAATCTTGTAGAAATTATGTCTTGTAGAATGTTTAAGAGATAGGATAATTTTAATAATTTCTATCAAATAATTTGAAAATAATCAAATTTAATTCTTTGATATGATATATCAGATTTAATTAGATAAAGGTGGAATGATTCCACCAGTTATGGAATCTACGAAGGTTTGACTTGAAATTCTTCTTTATTGGAGAACCTACATAGAATTTAAATTAAATTAACATTTAAGGGAAATAATTAAAGATTTAATGAGCTCCTAAATTAAATGGGTTGAGATAACTTTGGAAAGGTCCCTCTTAGAGGATTTTCAGGCTGAAATGGAGAGACTTCAGAATAAGAAGGCTGAGTAAAAAAGCTCATGCAAGTAAGTTGTCCCCTTCTTAATGAACTAATTTTTTAAGTGGACAAAGAGCAGAGATAGGGACACTTACAACTATCTAAAGAAACTTAAGCTTAACAAGGTAATCAATAAGTGTAATTTTAGACATCAAAATAGAAGAAATTCTAGCTGGGCGATTTATAATTAATATTTAGCAAATGGGATCCAGATTAAAAAACATCATAATAGGATCTTTGGATCGAATTTTTAAGACTACATGCTGTTCAGAAGGTGGAGAAATCTAGGATGATCCGGAGAGAGGATATGAAAGTATCTATTTAATATTAATTATAGGAAAAGTATATCTAGTAAATCAAAAAACTACTTGAGGAACTTAATAGAATTACACCATACAAAGGGTACTTATCTATCCACCAGCAGCAGTAGAATTATGAAACTATTTCAGAACAGGAAGACCTTGAAGAATATTATGATTATTTATTTTGATAAATCATTCCTTTAATTAAAATGATTTATATATTATTTTATAATAAAATGACCTTTTAGAAATAAATAATATATAATTGAAAAGATCAAGATTTGGTTAAAAATCATAAAGAAGAGACCTTGCTTGAATCTCTAAATACATTCTTAATTTATAAATGGTCGAATTATTATTAGGGATTTTTAAATGTAATATTAATAAACTGATGCTACTTTTTTTGATGAGGGCATTTCTAACTTTTTTGATATAAAGTTAATTTCTGATAAATTCTTAGAAGATCAGAAGAAAGGAAATAAAATTATTTTTTCTAATAACTCATTTTTAATATTTTCATCCTTTACTTAATGTAATTTCTTGTATTTCAAGCTACTTACAAACGAGTTTCTCAATTTTTTTTATAAATTCTTCATTGGTAATTTATTCAAGTGCAATAATACTATTCCATATTCTTTTGAATAGAGCTATCGTCTAATTTAAGTTATCATTTAATTTTAAAATCACCATTTATATATTTTTGGTCTATAACATTTTAAGAATATCTTTCTCATTTAAACCACAAGGGCAACCTGAAGGGTACATGTCTTCTTAATTATGAAATTTAGGTCTTCCATGAGGTGGTGAATCAGCTATTAAGAATAAAAGCTTATTAGAATCATTTCTCCAAGATTGTTTTGCTCCCTCATATAGACCATCTAGCATGGCCTCAGGTAAGTCACCTCCGCCAAAAGCTTTCAAAGACTTTAAAAATGTACGAGCTTCATCACTCTTGCAAAAATTCTAGGATTTCACTACAGGACTATCACAATGATCTTTATACGATATTACAGAAAATAGAATTCCGTCTGGATTATTTTTTAAGAAAGGCTTTGTAGCCGAGATAAGCCTTTTTACTGTTTTTTTAACCATCTTTATATAAGGATCCATTGATTTTGTAGTATCTAAAACAAATTACACATCAACTCCATTAATATTCATATGTTAACTTTTGCAACTAAATTTATGATCAGCATAATTGCCTGAGTCTGTGTGCCATGCCTCTTAAGTGCAATAGCTTTTATCTTTGTCTCTACAAGAATGGCAATAATAATTGCAGAGAGAGTTTTCCCATTTATCCTTACCTTCTACAGGACTTTCCCAACCTAAATATTCCCAATAATACTCACATAAAATTTCATCATGGATACTATCTGATCCTTTATATTTTTTATTCTAATGTTTTGCCACTTTCTTTCCTTTTTTATTTAATTTAATTTCAGCGCAATTTTAACCTCCTTCACATTTTAGTAAGTGAAAATGAGCTCTTGATCTTCTGATGCAGCTTCTAGTACATGTTTCTGGCTCAGAGCTTTCTAAAACTTAAAATTCCCTCTCTACTTCTCCTTACTATTTAATTACTATTTTTTAATTGCACATTCCTTCTAATAAAGTGAATATCTAACAATCTTTATTTCTATGTTAATGAGGCTTATGTTTTCCCTCATGCCCAAATTATTTAGTACAAATAGATTAACATTCTGGGCATCTTTAGCCACATATGTGGCTTTATTAATTACAAGAATGTTTTCCAGCATGAGAAATTTATCCAACCTCTACTTGTTCATAACAATTTTAAGTCTCGATATTTTATTTGTAAACTTTATAAGGGAACTTAGATCCAACTTAGGTGGTCCACTCCTTAGTTTCTTCAGTATATGTGCCTATTTGACATATACCTGGCATTTCGCATTTTGAAATACAATTATGGGGTTTTTAGCAAATATGGATGGGGTGAATTTCGTTATGTTTAAATTAGCAATGATTTAAACACTTTTTTTCAGGGTTGGAATGATTTGAAAAAAAGAAGCACTCCTACTAACAAACCCTAATCTTACATTGATGGATTAAATGCTAAATTTTTACATTCTCATCACAGATATTTGAGCAAAATTAGCATTATTCTAAGCATTAATGTTTCTCTAAGCAATCATGTTACAAATCTTCAGAGTGGTCAAGAAGATGTTGGCAAAAATTTTAACAATCATTGGCAGCACACTTTTTTTTACAAAAGTGAGTTTCCTTATTACATAGATGATATTTATTGTCTATTGTGTGTCCTGCCAATTGCTTACAATATGTACTAGGAATCAAACAACTTTCACATATTTAATCACATTGATGAAATTTTCTTCCGCACGAATGCTCTTAAATCAACATCTCTTTGAAATTATTTATTTCATTTTATTTGGAAACTTTAGAAATTGTTAATTATTTTAATTGTTTATTCAAACCAATCTACTCTTCTAATTATTTTATTTCATTTAAATATAGCTATCTCTGATTTTATAACACCTCTAAATTTAAATTATATTCTGAATATTTTTTATGTTAATCTGCTAGGTATGCTGACAATTTTAAAACATCCTCACAAAGATTTAAAATATAATGGAAATTTTATTTCTGATTTTCTAATTAAATTATCTTCTCTTGACAAATTTCTTTTGATTTTAAAATATTATCATTCTACAGTAAACTATTTGAAAAATGTTTTACTTTTTATTACAATTATTCTATTCTCTTTATAAGCTCTTTTTCATAATCTTCAATTATTGATTTTCTAGTTTTCGGCTAATTTTTTTTGAATCCTACTAATTTTGCATTAAATTGATATGGTTTTTTGCTATCAATAAACTATTTTTCTGACTATTCTTATGATTCAGATGTAATAAAATTTTGATCGTCGTCATCATGATAACCCATACTATCCACTTTTTAAATCACCTAAACTTAGACTTATTTGGTTTAAAGCTTTATTTCTGATTAGTCTTCGATATCCTAAAGTTCCATAGTTTTTAGTTAATTTTAAACATAATGAAGTAAGTACTCATCAAAATCCTTTATTTCAAATTATTTTAAACAGAAAAAGTCTTACAACTTTTATGTGTCGTTTATTAAGGTTTGCTGATTAACTAAATACTATTCTACCTCGTTAAGTTATTAGTAAGTTAATATATTCTACTCTATTTTTTATTTCATCATCTCCTCACTGTCGTTACATTTTATATCATTAATCAAATATTAAATTTATTTTTACAATAATTTTAATTCTTCTTCTAACGTATCTTTGTTTTTAATAATCTAATTACTTAAATGATTCTTTCTTTCTTTACAATATAGAAAACATTAGCCACATTTTTCTTAACAAATTTAATAGAATTATGATTAATCATCCAAATACTATTTTATATCTTGTTTCACGCGCTCCATTTTTTCTTTGCTGATTTAATTACTCTGATCTAAAGTTTCTTTTTATAATAGATCAATAATTATATTTTTTCTTATATTTAACAATCCTTAAAGTTGTGAATTGTAATCTAATAAATATTAATTATGATTCAATGTTGATTAGCTTCGACCTAATTTATTTTCTAAAAATTAAATTAGATTTTTGAAAGCATTTTACGGGTCATCAAATACAATAAATTCGATGGTGTCTTATTTAAAATAGTACCATAAATCACATGCTTTTTTTTCTAGTTACTTTACATTATATTCGAGTTCAAGATCCTCTAAGCTTCTATGATCCATTACCTCTAATTAAACTAGCATTATTTTCATCGATCTTAAAAGTTAATACTAACTATCCCATCTTTTTTAATTGGATGATTAAACTTGAAATTTTTTTCTAAGTTCTTTTATGTCCTTATCAAATGATTTTGTTTCGAAATAACTCATCATTATGGTAGAAAATTAGTTATTAAATAACTTGTCCAAAAAACTATCTGACTGTTGATTATTCTTGATCAATTCAATATTTTTCATCAGCTCTTTCTCTGCTCCAGCTTTTTCTTTTTAATTCACATCTCTGACTGCTATCATCAGTTGACCTCTAAATAATTTTTCTCCTCTTACTTACTCCATAGATTATGATAAATTGTTGAATAATGAGTTCAAGTTTCTGTTGAATGATAAATCTTAATTTAGTATTGTTATATCGCTAATACTAGATATGAATGACAAAAGCATAGTCTCTTCTTCATATGTTCTTCGTGAGCTAAATAACCCTTCACAATCGAAAAGGATAAAAATTGTATCATTTATGAGACTAACTCCCATCCAAATCCCATCAGTGCATCTAGCTGATGATACTCCGAATCTTGTCCCAAATATTCTATTAAGTAAATAGCTCTTTCCTGAGGATTATCTGCCCATGATACTTATGATAAATAAATTTTGATTCTTGTAGCTTAATAATTTTTCTAATATTCCAAACTCAATTTATTCAATTTTCTGCAAAATTCTAATCTGATTTTGTTTAGATCCTCCATCTTTGATTTATAATCCATTACACAATGGGATTAAAAGGGATTTTTCAATTGTGCACAATTAGATTGAAATCCTAGATATTAAATAAAATATTATTTATTTAGTTTAGATGTAATATCCATTTATGTCGTAAATATTTTAGGTTGATATTAGCTCGTCTGTTTGTTCAAATTCATTTATATTAAAATAGCCCTATAATTTTTAATAAACCTGTTAATTGGCATAATGCTGAGTCTAAATCCAGGAAGAATCATTTAAATTAATTGTTGGTCCATATTTTATCACACTACCCTTAATTAAATCAATATAAGGGTTAGATTTCTGTAATTGATTACGTTTGCTTTTTGGTATGATTTATTACTAGGAACCTATGTTTTGTATTTAAAGCGCCACCTATTTCTTGTCATCTATTAAATAAAAAAACCAATCTTATTAATTTGAATAAAGCTGAATTGAATTCATATCCAACTTTTTTAAATCATATTTGCTAAATACTATTTCAAACACAATCTCATTATTAAAATTGTAGATATCACATTTTTTAGAATTAGCTAATACGTAATAATTTCCATTTCCTGTTGATATCACTTTTTAATAGTTTACCTTATCTTTTTACTTATTTGTTTCCTTTGACTCTAACTTAAATAAAAATATTTCTATACTATCTATCGACCATTTTAACAAGTTTTACGATTTGCTTAATAAAATAAAGCATTCATAATATTTAAGATAGCAAATGTCGATAATTATATCATCAAAATTTAAAAAGTATATTTCTTTCGCTTTTCAATTATTACCTTTCTTCAATATATTTGTATATGGTGATTCCAATTTATGTATTAAAAACATACATTGTTTCATCTTAACTGTCATAATAAAATAATAGTGGCTTGCTCGGAGTTTGATTCAATTTAATTATTAATTCGCTCTTATTTACTTGAGAATTCATCCAAAAATATTGAATCTATTACAAATTAGTTTAATTAGACAAAACTAACATATTATATTTTTAATTAGATTAAATGCAAAAATAATGTATTTTTATTATTTATCCATTTTCTTATTTAATGGAGGGAGAGATAAATATTTTTTTGTTTGTAACATCCCCAATAATACATTAAGGCTCAGTATTATTATCTTTTGAGATTATGTATCTAAACTCATATAATGAGATATCAATAAAGAGATCTGACTCGCTACCTAACTCTTTCAGTTTTATCTTAAGATTTTCTCTAAATTATGCTGCCACCTAAGAAATTTAAAACTAACCATTTTTGTAAAGATTCTGAAATTCTTTGTTATATTCTTAAATTAATTTATCTAAATCTTTAAGATTATTTTGGACTACATTTTTTATTTAATCTTCTTAAATAAGTGACAAAGCTCTCTCTCTAATTAAACGATTTTCCAATAAATTAATCTTGTCCAGATCAAGCATCTCCCTAAACATATTAAACAAAATTGAATGTAAATTATCGAATAAGAATTTGTTTTCTTTAAGTACATTTTTTGAAAACATCCCTTACTTTTAAAGAATTTAACGAAAACTTTAATTGAGTAATGCAAATTCATGTTCTAAAATTTAACTAAATTGCTATCTTAGTCCTGTTATTTCTTTTTGAATTTTAATTGAATATTGATCATCAAGGTCATATTTTTTACTTTTTTTATTATTATTCAATAGTTCTTTAAACCTGAAATTAATTTCTGAGTCTGTCATTAAAATTTATTCCTATGACGTTGATTCTAATTGCTAACATCTTATATCACCAAAACCAGGAGCAAAATTTTGTATTGGAATTCTTAATCTATCTTCAGATGAAGCTTTTATTTATTTGATGACTAGCTCTGTTTCTTGTATTTTTTAGATTTAAAAATCTTAAACTCTTATCTCCTATTCCTCGTAGAAATGGTTTTTGAGATCATTCCATCCACTTAGAATTTTTTTCGATGGTAACAATATTATTTTGTGACACAAATCTCTCAGATACCTAATGATTAAATAGTTTTTAGAGTACCTATAAACAATAATTTCAGAAGTTTCTTCAAATAAACTTTTTGTAAAATATTCATCATCTGCAATAAATTAAAAGTAATAGATGGAATTATGTTACACCCAACACAACATTCCTCTTTGCTTCCACTTTTTGATTTCGTCTTCAAATTTAATTTTACATTGAGTTTTCTCTTTCAAATATGATTAAACAGTTTCTTTAGTACCATAGAGACCGATCACTTAAACCTACAGTTCTTAATTTATTAGCCTTGCTACATACTCCGTTATCAGATTATTCCAAACTATCTTCTCTACCATCTCATTACCTTACCTTTCAGATTGTATTGAATAAACTAGCCTTATTTCTAATTCGTTCATAATATTAATATATTTTTAAGGAATTCATATTCATAAATAAATCAATTTATTCTATTAAGTAATTTGCCATTATCTTACAAAAGCCCACAATTTGTTCAATTGGGACAAGAAAATTATTTTTATATAGGTTCATGAAATCGAATAGTAAACTTTTTATTTCCATCATATCTATTAGTAGTAATGACAATTCTACAACTATTTCATTATCATTTTTTATTGATTGTTTCAATTCTATACAAAACTAAATTGGATCAGCCCGCTTTATTCTTTATTCAAATAAGGATCGCAAACTGAATTCCATACAAATATGTACTTCACAGAATAAAATATAAAATACCGTATTATTTTATTTTATTTCAGGTATTAATAATAACATAAAAAGATATGCAATAATTGTCGAGAGTTTGTTTGTTATCGGAACATAAATCTTAAGCAATATATTATGTTTGTTTATTTCCGAAATGCAAAAATCATAGGATGCTTTGCTAGGAGTGTATAAAAGATGGAAGCCATAATCATGATGATAATAAAAATATATTTGATGCAAAAGAGTTCTATCATAAAATTTAGAGTGATATAAAGGAAGTGTAGATGAGATAAGCGACCAATTACAACATAGCAAAATCAGTGAATCCCTTGAAACACATAATCCAGGAAATATAGAAATAATTAAAAGTTATTAGCAATATTGTCTAGTATATAGAGGCAGGCAAATTATTGACTTAAGACTACAGATATTTGGAGAATTAAATAGAAAATATACAAAGATATGGATTTTAGTAAATAGATGATGCCTAATTGGATATTCTTATACATTTAGATAAATAATTATAAATATCAGATGTGAATATTTATAAGTAATTTGAGGAACAATCAAAACTCATCATGGAGCAAGCTTAGAAAGTAAAGGAGTGGAGATTATCGCCTATTGTTGAGGATCTGGAATTCAGAGAAAAACTAATAAATACTAAATATAATATTAGAAAGCCACATGAATGTTATATATGCAACACTAATAGCAATTATGATGATAGAGATTTTTATAGGGAATGTCAAAAACAAATAATTTCCTCCTCCACCATATCAAATGATCTAAAATACATTGTTACAGGTTAGGAGAACGGAATTGTAAAGGTATGGAATTATGAAACAAATGAGTTGAATACAGCTATAAATTATAATTAGCCTATTCTTAGATTATAATTCTCCTAGGATTCCTAATCCCTATTTGTTGCAGCTTAACTATTATACTAACTTGATTCTAATAATAAATTTGAAGAGGTTAGTAAAACAAAAATACATGATGGCAACATTCTAAACATCTATCCTATTACAAATACAATTATTTTGACATCATCAGCTGATGCAACAATCGTAAAAACAGATGTTCATAATAAATAAGAACTATTAAAAATAAATGCTCACGAGCATTCAATTTATGCTTTAGATTATCATCGCGCTCTTGAAGTGATCGCTAGTGGATCAAAAGATGAATCAATTAAATTATGGAATGGAAATAACGGAGCATTAATTATAAATCAAAAAAAGGCTCATTTTAATGGTCAGAATATCACACAAATTTAGTTCATGATCAACACCAATTAATTGGTAAGTGTGGCATTTAATGTGATTATTTGGAACATTAGTTATTAGGCCAAATAGTTGATTTAGTCACATTAAATAGGAATCGAGGTAAATAACATTGCCTTAGGAATAGATTAATAATACATAGCTTTAGTAAAAAAGCAATTCATTGAAATCTACACCATCAAGGGTGAGTTTCTGTGTAAAAAAAGCCATTCTCTTGATAACGGTATTTTATGATACTAATTAAGCTCCATTTAATGCCGTTTAAAATGAATCGCTGAAAGCAATTCTGGTCCAAGGAACATGTATTATTTTATTTATAATTTATATTAGTTGACCTCTATGTTATGGAAACAGAATTTGAATGATGAGAAATAATACATAAAAATAATAAACATATTAAATTCTTTTAGAATAAGTCTTCTTAATTATGTAAAATATAATTCCATTTTATTGTGGTATATTTCAATATTAGTGTATATTCAAATATTGTTGCTGCTTTGAATAACCTTAAGGCGAAACTCTTAAACAACAACAGCAACAAGGTATTACCACACCATTTTACTAATTATTTTGCTGTATTCTAAAATATCTAAGTTTTAGTTCATGTAAATATATGGATACAGACTTAGTAATTCCCTATTCTAATATTATTCCTCTTAATTATAGATCATCGGCTTATTATTTCTGTCTTATCCTTTCTTGCTTTGTTATTGTTATCTTTTTCTTTTCACCCTATTTATATTCTATAGCATAGTAGATTAAGAATTTAACTTAGATTAAGATTAAATAGATATTTACTAATATATTTTAAAATTTGTTTAATCTACTTTATTATCTCTTTTATTCCTAATAATTTAATCTTCCAAATTCTTTATGATACATAAAGAATTAGCCCTTTTCATTTTTACCTTCTTGATTTTAGGATTTTACTATTCAATGAGGAACCCATTATGATTATATCGGGTGGAAGTATCAACAATTAAATATTAATAACTTAATTTTAAAGTTATTTATTAGAGTCTCTATTATATAAATGCTCAAATATTTTTCAATTGTAAAAATTTACTTAAAATCTTCCTTAGGAAAATACATTTAAGTCCTAAGACATATTGATATCAATTATGTTTCAAGTTTGGTTTAACTACCTCTTTCTTATTATTTCAACAGCAATATTTCTATATCTAAGACACATTTATTGATGTAATAATGATTTATTTAATATTCATTTACTTTTTTACTTATTTAATTAACGATCATCGGATTTGGATGTATTTGTTAGATCTTGGTTTAATATTGTTTTATTTACTATTCCAATTTTCTGGCTTTCCTCTTTCTTTCATATAAGCCTCTTTTTAATCTTCTCCAATTTATTATTTATTTTATGCAATTATAACTTCTTTACCTATTCAGGTGTTAATAACTATAATAAAAAGAGTACTTTTATTCATCTCTTGTTAGCCCAATCACACACTCTGTAACATTTATTTTCTAAAACAAGGGTTTTGTATATTTGAAGTTCGTCATAAATGCTTAATTTAGAGGCTTTTTTTATAATAACTGAAAGAGCTGGTGGAAATCCTAGATATAATTAGCATGGAGGAGGGTATGGAGGATCTTGGGTCTATGTTCCTAAAGGAACTGCACCCGTAGGATCTTCTTACTTTGCAGCAAAGGTGGGAGAAGAAATGGATGGTAATGAGAGAAGAGTAGTGATATCCCAAATCACATCAAGTTGAGGGGGAAATGACGCAACCTTCTCAACAGGCCCAACAAAACACAAGGCGGCGAAATACGGATAAACGCACTCTAATTATTAACCGATGGAATATTAGCAATATCAAAAGCAAAACAATTTAGACTGCAAAGAAGGTTTAGAAATGAGATAAATTGAAATGATCTCAAGATTCGATAAGGAGTTCGAGGAAAATTTATGAGTATTCAATGTGTGTTTATCCCCTTGACCGAGCCAATAATAATAATATTAATTCTTAAATTTATAAATACCATTTAATTGAACTGATAAAGAAAATAAAGGATCATTATTAAGAAATAGAAAACAAGTTTTAATATTAGACAACTCTCAAGTTCATCGTTCTATGTAAACATATATTTTAGCCCCTTATACACAATAGTTCAATCCCAGAGGAAGTCTTAGGGGAAGCATGAAAAAATACATTAGTTTACAATATGATGCCTTTATAACTAGCACTTACACCTAGAAATTCATAAATTTTTTAATAGTTTGAAAAAAGATGAAATATAAAAATGCACATAGAAGATAAATTATATATATAAAATTATTTTGAGAAAAATATTACAAAATCAAAAGATGAATAATATAGCCTTGGCTGAAATAAATATAAGAGTTACTTCAACGGTAGTTGTTAGAAGAGCAGAATTTGATGATTTCAGGTCTAATTAAAGAATAAGTGAATTAGAAGAAAAAATTAATAAATAATAAGAAGAAATAGAGAATTTGTAATCAGAAGAAAGCAGCCTTAGATAACATAAATGGGAGAGAATAAAGATATAGTGTTGATTAAAGATGATTCTGATTATTTGATTATTCCTAATGGTATTATTAAATTATTGTGTTCTAAATTATAAAGTATAATTCTTGAATGGGAGATAGTTATTATTCTGAGTCTTTTATTCTAGTTTTTGCAACCAGCAGCTATCAAAATAAGTTAAACAGATGGGTTTAGATCTAAAACAGGCTGTCTACTGTCATGGATTTATATTAAAACATGTATGATGCTATTATCAGCAAGAATGATCATATTTCATTTGATAATTATCAAAGGCACCACTAGGAAATGGTCATGAGGTGAACATATCTAGAGTTAATTTCACTTCATTAGTTTGATTGGTTAACCTTAAGATGAATAGAAAGACTATCATGAAGTTATCCAGAACAATAATCATAGAATAAGTTTTGAACTAACTATCGGCATTCTATGATAATATTTATGTTTTGTAGCATATTTATGTTTTGTAGCATTCGTTTTATAGTCTATGAAACTTGTAGATATTTTGTCGAAAAAAAAATTCTATAGATTTTATGTGGATTAAAAAAATATATATCACAAACTTATTTTACAGACGCCAGCAGCCATTTCTTTAGTGAGCTTTTCTTAGAGTATATCGTAGTGCTTTAATAGTATTTTGAATCCCTTCAAATGCAAAGCCTAATGTGTAAATATAAATTTTTACACTTTTAAACTATGATGACTTTCAGTGTTTCAAGAATTAACTCCAGGCTGATAAATTATCATTAATTAGTGATTTCAAATCCTTATATTCGACATTAGTGTTAGCTTTAATTCTTTCGCAGCCTAAGACTATTTTAGAGTAATCCTTGGATTCACACCATTGCTCAAACTTGTCTAAATAATAGAGAGTTAGTGTAATCATGAGTCTTTATTAGATTAAATTAGATAAAGGTGGAATGATTCCACCAGTTATGGAATCTACGAAGGTTGTGCCTTGAAATTCTGCTTTATTGGAGAACCTACATAGAATTTAAATTAAATTAACATTTAAGGGAAATAATTAAAGATTTAATGAGCTCTTAAATTAAATGGGTTGAGATAACTTTGGAAAGGTCCCTCTTAGAGGATTTTCAGGCTGAAATGGAGAGGCTTCAGAACAAGAAGGCTGAGTAAAAAAGCTCATGCAAGTAAGTTGTCCCCTTCTTAATGAACTAATTTTTTAAGTGGACAAAGAGCAGAGATAGGGACACTTACAACTATTTAAAGAAAATTAAGCTTCATAAGGTAATAAATAAAGTGTAATTTAAGACTTCAAAATAGAAGAAATTCGAGCTGGGCGATTTATAATTAATCTTCAGCAAATGGCATCCAGATTAAAAAACATCATATTAGGATCTTTGGATCGAATTTTTAAGACTACATGCTGTTCAGAAGGTGGAGAAATCGAGGATGATCCGGACAGAGGATATGAAAGTATCGTTTTAATACTAATTATAGGAAAAGTATATCTAGTAAATCAAAAAACTACTTGAAGAGCTTAATAGAATTACACCATACAAAGGGTACTTATCTATCCACCATCAGCAGTAGAATTACGAAACTTTTTCAGAACAGGAAGACTTTGAAGAATATTATGATTATTTATTTTGATAAATTATTCTTTAGTTAAATTGATTTATATATTTTTAATAATATAAATGATTTGATATATTTTTCTGATTTGCTTTAGTTTAAATTGAATTATATGCATTTATGTATTAATGCTTTAATGTTTTAAGAAATCAAGAGTGTTATAGGTCGAGAAATATTATATTAAAGATCTATTTTACAAGATATAAAACAAAAAAATAACCAAATGAATGATTGGGAATTGAAGATGAACAAAAATTATATTATTCTATCTGATTATAATTCAACCTATTTTTAAAGTTATCTCTCTGACTTCTAATTGCTTGCAAACGAGCTACTCAATCTTTTGTATGAATTCCTCATTGCTCATGTTGTTAAGATAAACTATGCTAGGCAATATTTTTTTGAAAACTACAATTGTCTGATTTAAATTTTCATTTAATTTCAATACAATTAGTTCAATACCTTTTGATTAAATTTTTAATAACACTTTATCCTCCACCAAATTACAGGGGCAACCTGCAGGATAGGAATCAGCTGAGTTATGAAATTTCGGTACACCATGAGGTGGGGAGTCTGCCAATAGGAACATAAACTTTTTTGTGCCTGATCTCCATAATTTATCAGCTCCAGTATTTAGCCCATCTAACATTGCCTCTGGATAATCTCCTCCTCCATCTGCCTATAATGAGTTTATAAAACTAACAGCCCGATCATGAGAAGAAAAGTCGATTGAATCCACAACTTTTGGATCACAGTGGTCTTTGTAAGAAACTACAGAAAATTGAATTCCATTAGGATTCGATTTAAAAAAAGGTTAAGTGGATTGCATTAATCTAATCACTGTCTGTTTAACCATCTGAATATAACTTCCCATAGACCCTGTAGTATCAATCACGAATTATACATCAACTCCGGAAACTCCACTATGTGACTCTTTACAAGTAAAACTGTGATCACAATAATTCAATGAATCAGTGTGCCATGCTTCTTTGGTACAGTATTTCTTCTCTTTTTCTCCGCAAGCATTGCAATAATAATTACAAAGGGACACTTCTAGTCTTTACTTTGCCTCTATGGGATTATCCCACCCCAAATGATCCCAAAAGCTTTCACATAAAATTTCATCATAAAATTTATCAGACCCCTAATATTTATTTGGTTGATGTCTAGCAAGTTTTTTTCCTTTGTTAAGCTATTTTTCAGAACACAAATCTCCTCCTTTACATTCCAAAAGATGAAAATGGGCTCTTGATCTTCTTGTGCAGCTTCTTGTGCATGTTTCAGGTTCGCAGCTTTCACCAAGAGAAAATTGTCTTTCTGCTTCACCTTCTTCTTTAATTATTACCTTGCCGATATCCTTACCTTAGATAGCTGTAAATATTTGCTATTCCATATTTCGATGAAGATGGGGTTTGTGTTTTCCGGGATGGCCATATTATTGTGTGCAATAGGCCTCGCATTCTGGGCATCTCTAGTCACAAATGTGTTTTTCGGTGCATTCATGAGAACCAGGGTGATCGATCTTATTCTATTCAAATTTAGATTAACACTAAATTTTTTAAGCAACTTGTCGATAAACTTTGTAATCAAAACTCAATCCATCTTTGGTTTTCCAAGTTTTTATTTGTTCAACATAAGCTCCAATTTAACAGATTCCTGGGATTTAGCATTCTTTTTAACATGAATGATTTTTATTATTGCATATATGAAATTCATGGCATTCGCTATGAGAGAAGACACAAGTGTTCAAACATTTTTTATCTTCGCTATATGAATGCGTACCAAAATAACATTCTTACGTGCATTATTTAACAGTACAGATATGCACATCATGATTGTCAGTAGAATTTAAATCGCACTAATTACTACAAAAGCTACATATTTCAGAGCATTTGTGCTTCTATAAACAATCGTGCTGAATATCATCATCATGATTAAATTAATTTTAACATTATTTATGACAACCAGCAATTCTGCATTTCTGAATGCAGTAATGTGATGGGTTAGCACATAAATGATGACTTGAGCCCCCTTCTGAATGACCAGCCTTTTCTTTACAAAACACCTCTGAACTTTTACATCCATCACAAATTTAATCACAATCGTGATTTTCTCTTCCACATTTATGTTGTTTGCTTACAAATTATTATGTATTTTCTAACTCTTCAAGCTTTGAAGCATATAGATGTTACTATTCAGATATCCATTACTTTAATTAAATTTACGCAATTAGTTAACTTATTTGATTATTTTTCTAAACCAGCTATTATTCCATTTCAATTAAAGGTTACAATATTTGAATATCTTCATCAGGACCAAATATATTTTACTTTTGATATAGTAATTCCTGTATTTTTTAATGAATTTTTGTTATTTAATGAAACTACTTTAAATCTGAATCAGTCCTACTAGAATTTTCCTGTTCGGTTTGTAATAATAATTTTTGTTTCGAAATATTTTCTTCCATCTCCTAAATATCCTTTTTAATATTTTCAATTTACATCTATCTTTAAATAATTTCTTCATCGCAAGTTAGCAATTTTTATCGTGCAACCTCAAATTCTTGAATATTAGTTTAAGTTTATTCTTATAATTTGATGAATAATTAATAATCTGATTGCTATTTTTGTAAATTATTTTCATAATTTTCTATTTGTTCTAGTTCATGGATTGCTAAATCTAATTACTCCATTTAGTTGTATAAATCTTAAATTTATTATTAGTAATTTGGGAACAAAATAGCTGTTGCTCTTTAAATAAATTAATCTTATATCTCTCTGGATTATTGATCAGTGATGATGTCATTTTAATACTAATTATTCAATTCTTTCTATTTAATTTAAGAATGTTCATCATAAATAAATGTTTCGTTTTGAGCTTATTAGTTATTTTCGCCTTAAAATTAACTTTCATTTTCTATAATTGTTGATTATTCTTGGTTTTATATTATAGAAATATTGAAACTCCTTTCTGTCTCTTATTAATTTATTATTGAATTGTTCTCTATAAAGGATTGATATTAATTTTAGAAATCTTCCTAAATATTTTACCACAATTCTTATTATTCTGTAGCTAGCTGCTACTATTAGATGTATTCATCTACTTTTTTATGCAAAATGTACATTTCTTCTTCATTTTTCTTCTAGAAACTTAAATTTGATTATGTCATTTCCTTCTTTTTACTATCTTCAATTTACTTTTTTTGTCTATTGATTTTTTATCTCAGTTTTAATAGTTCTCCGTCTATTTGAATATTTGCCTCTTCCCATTTACTGATTTATTATTCGACAAAAGCTTAAATCCCCTCAGGTTGACTTATTTCCTAACGAATTTTCTCAATTTCACAATTATGATAGTCGATCAGATTTTAAATTTATATTTCTATTTGTTATTTTTTA
The DNA here is from genome assembly GCA_016759055.1 of Paramecium bursaria. Classification (NCBI taxonomy): domain Eukaryota; phylum Ciliophora; class Oligohymenophorea; order Peniculida; family Parameciidae; genus Paramecium; species Paramecium bursaria. Next base: position 29,021 of record VMTU01000319.1, read on the forward strand.
TTCTATTGTAACTTAAGATCTTTCCATTTATATGATTTGTCTAAAAGATATTTGGTAATTATCTCTTGATCTTCTTATTATTTCAACTAACTCTTTGTTTGATTGAGTCTTTATTATATTTGATCTAACTGATCATGATAGGTGCTTATCTAAAATTATATTGTGTCCATTTGTTTTTTTAATGTCTATTTCTGAGAGATTTAATCATCATAGTTGAGTGTTTTTAATTTAATCACTAATTGTTATTGCATATTTTGCTAAGCTACTAGTTATGATTAGGCATTTTATGCAATTTTTTTCGAATTCATTAAATTATTTTCTAAATCACTTTAGATTTTCTGTATAATTTATCCATTATCATTTAGAATTATTTCATCTTCTATTTTAATTTTAAAATATTTAGTTAGTTACTGATAGAAATTCAAAGGTGTAGATGAATCACTAGAAAAGAATGATTTTACTTTATTTTATTCGTCCTCTAGTTATTCTTGTATGATCCTATACTCTATTTGGTTCTATAAAACAACTTGTTCCTGTCTTAAATATCTTAATTATTCCTCACAATACTCTAAATCTTCCTTGTTAATAACTTTTTCTAAATTCTATTCAATTTCCTTCCTAAGTTACAAAAGATATTCTTATAAGTTATTCATTTATTATACAAAGTCTCGTTAGACATGATTTTTTCTTTATCTGCAATACAGAAAACATTCTGAACACTTTTCTAAGCAGAGTTAATACTGATTTGATTAGTTATGCAAAAATTACTTGATCTCAATTTTAATTCTTTATAATTTTTCTTTATTACTTAGGGTAGTTTAGGTATTAATATCCTGGTCTACCTTATTTAAAATATCATATTATCTTTATTTTAATATGTCTTAAATTTGTTCGTCATATTTTTTTAACTTTTGGTTGTTTTTTAGAGTTGAGAATTCCTCAGTATCCTATATTTAAATGAACTCAAATAGATTATTAAAGGAATCTTAAATATCTGTGAATTAAATTTCTTCTATATCCTTTTATTTCAAGGTGCACCATAAATTATTCGCTTTTCTTTAAAGAATCGATATCGTATGATCTAATTCATGATCCTCTAAGCTTCTGTGATCTTTCACCTCTAGTTGCACTAACATTATCTTCATTGATCTAATTAATTACTTTTAGTCATCCCATCTATTAGTATTGACAGCTGCGTTGATAAATACCTTTCTTAACTCATTAATATCTTTATCAAACTGTTTCGTGTCAAAGTAACTCATCAATATAGTTTTAAATTAATCATTAAATAAATGTGATAAAAAGTTTCCTGTTTATTGATTATTTTTTATTGCTTCAATGTTCCTCATTAATTCTTTTTATGCTCCCTCCTTTTCTTTTTAATTCACATCCCTTACAGCTATCATAAGCTTGCCTTTAAACAATTTTTCTCCTCTAATTTGTTCAATCGATTTGGATAGATTTAAGAACAACTCATTCAAATTTCTACTGAACGTTAAATCTTGATTTAGAATAGTAATATCACTGATGCTGGATAAAAATGCCAACAACATTGTTTCATCCTCTGGAGTTCTCCTAGAGCTGAATAAGCCTTCACAATCAAATTATACAAAAACTGTGTCATTTATCTTACTAATACTCATCCAAATTCCATCTGTGCATCTGGCAGACGAAACTCCAAATCGGGTACCAAATATTCTGTTTAATAAATAACTTTTGCCTGATGATTATCTACCCATAATACTCACAATAAATAATTTTGATTTTTCATAAGTAAGTAATCGCTCAAGAATGCCAAATTATATCTATTCTACCTTCTCTAATACTCTTATAACATTTTGATCAAGATTCTAATTTATTCTTAAACCATCACATAAAGGAATAAGTAATTATTTTTCAATTGTACATAATTAAATACTGACTTGACTAAGAATACAGAAAATTAATTGACTAACTTTCATTTAAGGCCCGTCAATCGCATATATATCATCACATGAATTTAATTAATCTGTTGTGGTAAAATCTACTTAATTAAAATAAGGTTCTATTATCTAATAGATGTCATCTTATGCATAAAGAATAGATTAAATGGTTGCTGACTTCAATAAATTGACAGTAGGCCCGTACTTAATTACACTACCTTTAACTAAATCCAAAAATGGATTGGTAAATTAGAGATTTTCTTATTATGCATTTTTAGAAACTATTTTTTATTAACTGCTCATATTTTATATTCTTATAGATACAGGACGCAGATTATCAATTAAACATACAAACCAATCTTATTCATTATAAAATAAATGTATTTATTTTAAGTCTATTAATTTGCTCCCATAATCTTTAAACTTAATCTATGCAACGTTTTGGTTGTTAAAATTATAAATGTCACATTTCTCATAGTTAGCCAGTATGAAATAATTGCCATTTCCTTAGCCCATAACTTTTTAATAATTTAATGACC
>VMTU01000292.1:0-23863 GCA_016759055.1 Paramecium bursaria
TAATAATAATAATATTAATATTTAAATAATAGTCATGTACAGCGAACAATATCAAGGCTTTACACTTTGTAACGGTTAGATATTAATAAATGTTTATTCAATTCTTAGTTACTACATGTAATATTGCTCCAAGGATTACAAAAATAACTGTACTATAACTGATGAAGAATGGATTTAGACCTTACAAGCGTTTATTATTCATCATACAATCCACGAGTAAGCCCATTGGAGATTAAGGAAGATACAAAATAAATTGAATATGTAGACTGGTGAGTTTAAGGATATATTAAAAGAAAAACACAAACAATTAAATTATCTTAAAACTGAGCCAAATGTGGAATCAGGAGAAATTTTGGAAAATTTATTGTTTGGCAGAGTAATTAATGAATCGAACTATAACATTCAGTTTGAACACGTGCTTCTAGATCTAACTATATGGAATCAGTAAGATTCTTAACTGTTTTAAAATATCATAAATGAATCACTTAAAGTATAAACTAGGTTATTAAGGAATTGCACCAGCAAAATAGAGCAAAAATAATAATAGAATGACCCAATTAACTAATGAAGCTTATTATTATATTAAATATATTTATTATAATCAATAATCTTTAAAAAAGATCAAATTAATTCATTATAGAGTTATATAAGTTGCTCTATTTTAATTTAATACTCTAGAGGAGGATGTTATTTAGATTCAAACCAAACTTGCATTTCTTCTAGTTCTTAGCCTATTTTTTCTCTAGCTTTGATTGAATGATGGCTGTCCTTCAGATTTTCCTTGAAATTGTATATATATTTTTCATAAAAGTTTCTTGCTTCATGAATCTTGAACATAAATATTAATTACCTTGTCAACTTGCTGGTCATCAAATTCATCCATCGATTAAATTTGAATCAGTAGCTGCAATTAATATGGGGCTTCTAATCTCTCTAGTTGAGTTCTAGAATTGTTTATGTAAGTATAGCATTCAAGCACATCAACTAAACCATGTCTGATACCAAAAGTAATATGTGCATTGCTATTAAAAGTCTTGAATCCCAAACTCCTAACCATTTAATCAAACCCAATAGGGGGTGGGTCATAAAAGAGTATCAATTATATTTTCTTTTGAGCTTTTATTTTTAATTATGTTAGTTAATTTCTATACATTTGTGAATTTTAGTAGTCAAGATTGTTAATATTCAACTTTTCATCCTTATCGATGGACCATCCAATTCTTATCGGATATTAGAACTCATCTATAAGTCTGCTGTTATTAGGCAATCCCTATAAAGCACAGCCCTCAGCTATTACCTCAGTAGCATTTAATGATCTTTTTTGTGTAACTCCTTCGAACAATATATTTATAGTCTCTATAACGAATGGAATCCTCGAACCCCCTCCTATTAATTCAATCACATCGACTTTATGTTTTCTATGATCTTGTTATTTATCATAATAATACTTATTTACTGGATTAATTTAGATAATCTATTGATCAACATATCTCTCACATCATTAACAATATTTTCATATTCTTCTCTAGTCAAAGTATAATAAAAATCATCATCTCCTAAATTCTCAATCTCAATTTATGCTGATTTACCTGCACTCAATGATTTTCTTGTTTTTTCTACTGCCTCTAGTATTCTCCAATAATTTTTATCTTCAACAGTGTAATTTTTATTAGTTTTTTTCATGACCCATTTGACTAACAATTGATCAGCATTTCTAACCCCTAAGTTCCTATCGTATATTTTGCTTAGTACTTAATTATTAAGTAATAAGAAAGCATTTAATTTACTATATCCAAAATCAATAAAAAGGATGTATTTATCCTAAAAATCTCTTAGTTAGCGATAATAATTATTTAAGGCTTAGCTTTCTGAAATTATTGTGTACAATTTTAATTATGCAATTAGGGTGCCTTCATATAGTGCTCTAATCTCCCCTTGAGTATAATAGTCAGGGTAACTTATAATAATAGGAATATTTTAATATTATTCAGTCATTTTTTTCAAGAAAACACTACACAATTATTGTGGCAAATATGCTCTGTTATTCATCATGAAGATAAATTATTTTTCTTCAAAGAGCTTCGGAGGCGTAGCAAATTATAATTAATCCTATTCAGACATTCCACTTTATCCTTACCCTAGAAGCCTGTTGAATGACCTATATCCAGTATTGAAATTTGATGTGAATTGCAATGATGCTTCCTCTCCTAACAACCTCTTTTCCTTAAAAACGATAACAACATCTGTCTCTCTGTTTGAGCTTTCATTTTAAAGCACCTTAGTAACATTTCCCTCAAGCAAACTTAAAACACATTTCCTGCTGCCAAAATCTATTCCTAAATATTTATTCATTTATTATTTATTAATTTTAGGAAGTATGTTTGAAGTCGAACAAGAGCTCATGAATGAGATTATGAACTAATATAATAAAAGAGAGAAGTATGAGAGCAAAAACTATCACATACATCCAAACTATCTTTGTGAGTGTATGATATGTTCAAAGCAGAAAATGACTGACAATCAAATAAAGAAAGATATTGAGTTAGATCCCTTCTATGATGAATCATCCATTCACGATTTAAGTGAATTGCAGGAATCATTTGTCCACTAATTCAAAGTTATCAACAACATGTTAGACAAGAAAAAAACATTAGTGGAGCATAAATCTATCATTAACATAGAAGACCCTGTAGATTTTTTGAGTTTAACTCTTAAGCTTATGTAGCCGTCTAAAAATGGCAAGATCCTAAATATGAGAGTAATGGATACCTTATTCTTTTATTAAAGAGAGCCTTGTGTATTGGTCTACAATGATAAAGATAAAGGGCTAAAAGTTATTAAGGAAAAGAACCTTTTATCAAACATGTTAGAGTTGAGAAACTTTTTCATAAATAGACGGTTTCAGTATGATATAGAGGTAAGAACATAAACAGAAAAACGTAACACACCATCTTTTAATTCTCTTGAATTCGACTAAAAGAGTGCAGAAATTTAATAACTAATTAAAAAGGAAACATAAAAAATACCTATAAGCACAAAAGATTTCTTACTTGTAAAATTCCGAAATGGAGGAATGTAAATAATGACCTAGCTTGAAACTATGCAGCTATTTGATAAAAGAAGAATCGATCAAATATGGGACTAAATCATTTATATTTAGGCATTTCCTTATGATCTAAAAGGCTTACTTACACTGAATAAGAGATAGGACACAGACTCTAGATTTAAGCATATTTAGTATGAAAAGGATAAAATAAAATATTAATAGTTATTTGATAAAGCATTAGAACACGTTTGCTTGATCAATAATACAAATTACTGGAATGCTAACAATCAGCGAGAATATGAAAGATATCTGAAAATACTCAAACAAAATTTGGATGAATATTTGAAGTAATTAATTCTCATAAACTAATAGTTTTATGGTTTATCAGATAGTTCATTTCTTCGAGGCATTCCACAAGAGAAAAATACTTAAGGTTAGAGTTGATTTTGCCCAAGATGATTTCAATGAATACCACATCTTTGATACTTCCTATTTATAAATAGTGGATGTTTAGAAGATCAAATGGAATGAAATGATTCTCAAAGAGATTTCTGTTATAAACACTGATTTCTAGGAGCAGGTTCAAGTCGAAATCAATCAAGCTACATTATAGAAGCAGGAATCATTGAGAAATAATGAAAAATCAGTCAACTCATAACGATTGAGATTTCTAGGCCAAGCGATGAATGAGATTAATGAATATCTTAGGACTGAATATCTAAAGAAAATAGAAGAGGCTGAGGTAGAATTATAAAATTAGGGAGATGTTGACAAAACAAATTAAATATTTAAAACTCTTAATCCAAAAAGCACCAAAAAATTTTCATATTTAATTGAAATATAAAAAGAGGATGAATTGCTAATGAAAAAGGATTTATTAGGGAATTTCCCAATTGATAAGCAAAGATATCTAGGACAGTAAAATTATAAGATTGAATCAAAGCAAATGTAATTCAAACGGGAATTATACAAGAAACAACTTAAATCTCCTAAATAAGTCATTCTCCCTCCAACTAAACCCTATAGTATAAGTGCAAAAGGAAATAAAACATATGTAATATAAAAACTATTTCTAGCTATTCAAGAAATCCCAATTAAAGTCTGAATATTCCACTCAAAACCTGGAGGCTAAGACTGATGATATTTAAAACTACTATTCTAAACTAAATACATAGTCCTAAACTAAGCTATCTGATTACAAATATTGATTTTATTTTATAATTAAAATAAATTGTATGGATCAAGTTAGTATTCAATCAGCCTCCAAAATTTATGAGAACAGAAGTCTAAGATATGAATACAAATAACGGGATTATGTTGGAAGAGGAGCATTTGGAACAGTTTATAGGGGATTAGATAAGGAGAAGAATGAATATGTTGCATTGAAATTGATTAATAAGAATTTATAAATGACTAATTTTGAGGTGTTATTGCAATAGGAGATTGAAACATTATCGAGACTTCCTCATAATAAATATTTAATAAAATACAAAGACTATTACACTACAGATATTCATCATATTATAGTGATGGAAATGTTTGATAATTCTATAGAAGTTTAATAATATTTAGAAAATAATAGTACTATTCTTTAAATAATAAAGATGGAAAGTTGGGTGAGGATCATGCTTTAGAAATATTAGCCCAAATAACATAAGGATTATAAGCTCTTCATTAATAGTGTATCGCTCATCGGGATCTTAAACCTGCAAACATATTAGTTAGAACTCAACCCTAATTACAAATTAAAATTTGTGATTTTGGATATGCCAAACGATATAGAGGAGATAATATCATCACTTAGAATTTAGCTGGAAGCCCTATCTACATGAGTCCTTAGAATTTGTTTTAGTACATATATTAATTAAATAAAGAGTAGGCTATGATCCATATGCCAATGACATTTGGTCGCTTGGAATTATGTTTTATTAAATGATAACTGGAAGATTTCCCTGGAAGGCTAAAACGGGAAAAGAGCTAGATACTTAATTATTGAAATATATAGCTAATGAAATTGAATTAAATTTAATGGATTTAAGCATGTATGTAAAGGAAATTATTATTGATTGCCTTAAACTTGTAGAGAAGGAAAGAATCAATATTCAGGACCTAAAATGGAAGGTTGAACGAATCATTCAAGAAACATTAAAGTTATCATTTCATCCAACATTAAATTTACCCAAGTTTAAATGGGATATGGCAATTAAACCTGTCTTTAAATAAGGATTTTTAACAGAGGAGGAATTTAAATAGCTTACATAACAAAAATAGTAAGAGAATTAGGAGTTGTCATCGAAAATTTTAAACATACATTTTAGATTTTTAGAAGACATAATAACTATGGATTAGGATTTTGTAGAGGTTGAAGATTATCTAGACATTTTTGGTTTCGTACTTGCTAAGATAACACGATAGACTCTCGATAACACTATAGATGAAAGCAAATTGGATAAATTTTGGTTAGGTGTCAGCAATTTCTTAAAGTGGTTATTTAATTAACATAATGATTTGAATTTTCACAAGAAACAGCTTAAAAAATATAAGATATTATTGATACTTATATAGAGCTAGAAATCCACACTACCATCAAATGGGAAAATGACAAATCCTTTATAAAATAGTTTTTGAAATCTCTCTAAAATGAAATTGCAGTTCCTGATAAATTTAGATAGTCATTTAATTATATGAAATTTCTACTTAAAGAGGATTAATATTAATTGAATATATAAAAGATTTTATGAAACATCAATATATTATTCTTTGAGGGTTAGTAACCAACATCTTGAAGTGTTTATTATCAATCTCAGATATTTGTTCGCTGTATGTTCCAATAAGCCTTATTTATTTTATTTGAATGTTAACTCCTTTGTTAACTTGTATCTTGATATATCTACAAGGAACTGATCCTAGTGGGATTGGTCTTAATTTTCCTCTTGGAAATAATTTTCTTTCATGAATTGGAATATAGGGGCCAGTTTTCATTTCACTTACAAAAACTGAGATCTCACAGCCATATTCTAGGTTTTAAATCTAAATGAATCTGATATTAGCCATTTCTCCAACATCAAGCTAGATGTTTTATGTTGTAAAATCTGATTGTTTGATTGATTTGTTTCTCCCATAGTGTTGTGTTGAATTTTATGAAACGTTGTCTTATTTCAAAACAGTGAATGGAATAGACTATTAAAAAATTTCATCCATAATCAGTTAATTTTTTTATAATCAATATGAAACTAATTTGAGATTATTTTTCCCCAATATCAAAAATCGATCATCGCCAAGTCTTGCCACTGTCACATTTTCAGCATAAATAACTATCCCGTCCATCCTAGGGATTTCAACCAATACGTTAGTCATTTTTGGATTAGGGTTACTATTCTTTTGTTTGAATTCATCCTCTTAAAATATATCTGCAGGAATCGATATTTTGCACTCACCATTTGAGTCCTCGGGATTAAGAAAATAATTACCTTTATAGACGCCTTAGCACAATCTCCATATAATTCAATATCATGTAATTCACCTATCAACTTTTCTACCTTAGAGTCATCAAATAATCCAACCATGATATCACGAATCTAAACATATTATTTGGGAAGATGATTTAATTATATTCTTAAATGTTGAGCCATCAACTCCCATAATTACTCATTGTTTGGTTTTCTTATAGGTGATTGTTGAACTAGGATGAAGGATTCAAATTCAAATTTCGAGCTTCTATTTTGGGTCTTATCCTATTTAGGTGTTTCATAGCTATTAACCAACGATCGTTTGTTATTCTATGGAACGTATTTGCTTTACTCCAGGTTGACTGTAATAAATTTCTCAAAATCTTCTTCATCTTGATCAGAATATGGTTGGTCTATTTGGTGTTATTCTCTCTACTATATTATTTCCCTAGTATTTCCATTTTAAGTTTATTTGTTCAAAGCAATAAATTTTTCGAAGTCATCATTATCTTGCTCTTCATCTGAATAAATCATGAAAAATAAATTTACATTATAATATATAAAGAATATAATCATTGGATACTTTTTTGATTATTGTAAATTTAGCTTTTAGATTTCAATGGATCTAATTATGATATCACCCTCCTTTTCCTAGGTGCAGTATGTCTTGATATTATTTCTTTAACTGTAACAGGATTCCTCGTGTTCTATGATTATTAGTTTTCTTACAATACAGTATTAATTTATGAAATGACCTCCTTTAGTTATTTTGATAGGAGATTCAGATTGTTTTCTCACTGATTGAAATCTTTTTGTCGTATATTCTGACTATTCTAATTCCAATTTGGATGCTTATGAATTATATATAGAATTAACTGGTTAAGTATATTCTATTTTATAAGGCGAACTGACTTAGGTACTCTCCTGTTTTACTTTATAAGTATATTCATTGCTTTAAATATTGTTTTATGTCAACGTATCCAAAATATCACCATATTTTCTCTCCGTTTATTATATTGAGCTATTTATATTGACAAGCAGAGTTTTTTGATTATTATCCCTGCCAGATGTTATTGGTTCATCTTGCTAGGTGGATTTATAATAGATAGAAGAACTAAGTTTCCTTATCCTTTACTAAAAATCAAGAATTTTCTTACTTGTAATTTTTATTTCCTTTCTATTTCTTGAATTCGCCTTTATTATGCTAACTGATGAGGATCCAATCTTTTCTGATGTTAATTTATATCAATTTCAGACTCATTCTCCTCTTAAATTGATTAGATATTTCGATAACATATTTCTTCTAGGGATAACAAATGTCTGCTATGTTTAATTTTTTAAGCTGCAGTACATTCTTCTGACTGGAATTAAATACAATAAATTACATTGATCTTCTGAATTAGTTCTTCTCTAAGTACACAGTAATTCATATATTAAATCATATTTTAAAATGATAGAGGTACGAAACTGTTACCTTTATAATTTGATCTTAATTTTCTCATCAATTCAGCAAACACTATGTAGATTTTTATTAAATACTTTATAATGCTTCTTAGTTTGTTAATGCTTATTTAAAATCATTCCAGTTCAATTTATCTAGGTTATTTGCAAATATTACCATCATCATCCTGATCTATTTTCTTGAAAAACTCCTTTAACTTTTATCTTGTAATATTAATTCCAAACCTTTAGAACATATCATACAATTCACTTCTATCTAAATACTCTTGATTAATTTTATATAATTTACTTGATTTGTCTCTATCGATTGAATTAAATACTGCCTTCATCATTATCTATTCTTACCATTCCTTATCATTAAGAAGGTATTTATCTTTCGCTTAATTTTTAAATCTATTCTTAATCCAATTCATAGTTTCATGACTTTTTAACTTAGAGGACATATAATAAAATATTTAATGTACTATTTTGTTTTATTATGTTTAATATCATTTCTTATTTCTAGCATTGTTAATATCCTCGTCTAACTCTTTAAGTTATGCACCTCCTCTTAGTAATCCTGATCTTCTAGCGGCAACTAGACCAACTTTTTATCCTGGTGGAGCAAATCTACTCAAGGTTGAAGGATGACCAATATGTTATTAATTACCACCACCCTGAATATAGATATATAAAATACATGTGGGTGATCAACTGGGTTCATAGCAACACCTCTAACAACAGGCCAGCTCTTTCGTAATCTTCTGTATTTGTGATATTATCTACCAGCTTTCAGGATTGGTTTCTCTGTTCTTCCTCCACCTGCAATGATTCCGACTGTTGCTCTACATAAACTATTCAAAGTCTTTCTTGTTCCTGATGGTAATCTAACTCTAGTTGTTGTTCCATCATCTGAATGACCAATAATTGTTGCATAACATCCTGTTGCTCTTCCAATAGCTCCCTTATCTCCTGGATGCTCCTCAATGTTGCAAATGACTGTACCCTCAGGGATTTCACCAATAGGTAATATGTTTCCTGTTGCGAGTTAAGCTGTGGAAAAAAAAAAATTTAGTAAAGAAAATACCTTTTGATCCAGCATAAATATATTATCCTGAATATGAACCTTCAGGTGCTAATAAATGAACGACTTGCTTTTGATATTTATATGGATCGTTGAAGATAACCTTCAATAATGGAGCACCTCGTCCAGGATCATGAATAACTTCCTTAACGACACCTCTCACATATCCGTGTCTTTCAGCATAATCTAAATGTCTGTATAATGGATTTGCCACTCTTTAGTTTTAATGACTCTTAAACACTGAGTTGGCCTTACCCTTTCTCTACGCTTTAAAATATTTCACTATTTGTTACCTCTGATTCTCTTTCCCATTAATTTAAAAAAAAAGATTTTAATTTTATCAAAAAAAAATAACAAATAAAATTCTTTATTCATTTTTAAACAAGAAGAGATGACAATATCATTTAGGAAAATGACCCTTTTACCACTATTTCATATATCTCTTATAATGCAATTCCTACATCGCCTACTTTTATCTTTCATCATATGCTGAATTATATGACATTAATGCCAATTGTTCACCCAATCGAGAATTAAGCTCCTATAAGGATTCAACTCTTGTCTCTTCACTCTAAATTGCCTTTATCATTTTAGATATATCGATTCTTGGTTGATTCTTCAAATATCGTGGCATATCTTTGGTCTTTTGTGTAAACCTCTCAAATTTTTTAATCATCCTATCCAATTTGGACTCCTAAAATAAGATGTAACTCTTTTGCTTATTATCATCTTACTGAGTTTTGTAAACTTTGATTAAAATAATAATACATGTGCCACTTGTAATGCTCATAGTATCCAACTTCTCTACTGATTAGTTGTATTTAGTTTTTAGGAATTGCTTTTACTTGAAATCCAATGATGGAAGTTAAGTATGAGAACCAGTCCTTGATCCCAATTTAATAACGTGAGAGCTTATCTTATCGAGCTCTCTCTTTATGAATAGAGCGTTATCAGACTTATCGAACTTGCCTTACAAGTATTCCTTGACATATTTAGGTGAACTCAATTTTGATTCAATTTTCTACTCCCTTCCTTATTCTTTTTCATAGAATTGTTTAGAGTAGGCTGTTAGTGCTGGTGTTTCTTTAGGAAGCTCTTTTTTCTATTCCATCTTTAACTACTCTTACAACTCAATGCCCTTCTTAGTGAATGTAATACGCTGCCCAAATTTCATTATATAAATAATATGTTTTCCATGTTTTAAAAGAAGGAATAACAACCACCTCAACAATAGGCATAATAAGTATAAGTGCCAGCATAAAGCCAGCCATAAAAGTCTATGTTTAAAGGAATAAAAGTAAAATCATAACCTGCTTAAGAATAATAAACACCTCCAAATTAAAACTCAGAAATCCTACAATAAGAGTCTGATGCCTACAAATAACAAATAAATTCATAATTATAAGAAACACCCACACCAGTAGAACCAGAAATTAAATTGAATGTAGAAGAAGTACAGAAAAAGCCTAGAGGGTTTGGATTTGTGAACAAGAAGAAACCTCAGGAAGCTCAGCCTGATGAATAGTAATAATAAGATAGCAACATAATAGTCAATATAGATAGGGATGATAAGGAAAAAGAACCTGTAAAACTTTAGGAAGTTTAATATGAAATTTAAGCATAAGAGATTTATGATTCGGGAAGTTATGTGGAAAGTAAAATAATCTCAACCGAACCTGAGTATGTGCCCCCATAGTAGATTAAAGTGGAGAGTCCTGCAAAACCAGGATTTATGAACAAATTTGGGAAAAAATAAAAGGAAGAAAAAGTTAGCTAACTTGATAATTCGTACCAAAAGCTACACTAATAGATTATGGATGAACTCAATTATTTTATTTAGGAAGCTAATAGGAATAAATCCTAGATTTTCCTAAAATAATAACAAATTGAACATAGAATATGTATTTTAATCCATATTAATTAGAAAGTCTTAATTAAAAATCTGTAGATCTTGAAAATTAAGTAACATAATTGACTGCGGAACAACAAATTTGTGTCGAATAGGAACAATTTGAAAGAGCAGAGGAAATCGAGTAGACTCTTAAAGTGATTTAGGAAAAACTATAATCGATTGAAAAGACAATTATATAAGAGGAAAAGGTTTATCAACAATTATAGGAGGAAAAGGATAATGTTCGAGGAGAGGAATATCCATTCTATCAGGAAATTGAATAGAAATTAGATGAGATTGAAAGATTGCAAATAAAGTACACCGAGGAATATAAAAATGAAGGGTCACTCTAATTGAAGAAATTACTCTAACATATTGAGGAGGAAAATGAACGAGTCAAGATATAATAGATCCACACAGAAATAAATTATAAGCATTTAGAGGATGAAGAAAATCATATTCGATAGATTATGGATAACCAATCTAAGTAATATCGGTCGGAATACGAGGAGTTGTTTGAATAGTAAAAGGTTTTAGAAAATGAAATCGAAGAACTTAAAAGAATACTATAGTAAAAGCAATAAGAACTAGAGAGAGTTAATGAGGGAATTTATGAGGCATAGAATTAAATCAGATAAGTTCATTAGAAATTCAATTAATAATTAGATAAGGTTTAATAGAAGAAAAACAAACTGTAAGATGAGATTAGTAGTTTGAATTCTGAGAGATCCCAAATAGAGATTCTTGAAAATGATTATGAGAGAAAAACTAATGATTATTAGGGAAAATAAGAATTCTTAGCCCAATAGTTAGAGGATATCAGAAATAAGAGATAGGAATTGATTAAAAAAGCTAATTATGTTCCTGATTTATGCAATCAGGAGGTTGAGGCCATTTACAAGTATAATGAAGCCAAGACAATTACAGACATAAATTACAAAGCATTAAAATAAGTTTAAAAATAGATTGATGAGCTAAACTATAAGAGGAATTTGGGATAGATTTAATTGAATGAGATTTTATAGAAAAAGAGTGATTTGAGCATCAAGTTGCCGAAGATGCTAGATGAAAAAACACTTTTGGTATAAAATAAGAACTTCAAAGGAGCCTAAGCAGTGAATGAGTAGATAAAAGATGCACAGAGATAAATTTAAAATTATGAGGAGAAAATAACAGAAAACTAATAATAGGAGACTTCAATTATAAAATAAATAGAGTAGATTGATGATGAATTAATATTAAGGAAGTCCAGATATGAGGAATCTAAACAACAGAGCGATATTAATCGATACTTTGTGTTAGAATTGAAATTATAAGAAATTCATTCTCTAGAGGAGGCAAGTCTGTAAGTACTTGTATTTGAGGTATTTATAATTATATTATCTATAGATCTAAGAAGAAATGAATTTATTATACAGACAGCACTTTAAGGTTTTGGAGGAAATTAAGAAGAAAAATTAGCCTCAAACTAATGAACCTAATGAATCGAATGAACATAATGAACCAGAGGTTTCATGTTAATAAAATGGCAATGAGTAAGATCATTAACCTGAAGAATCAGAATAAGTAGAGGTTGAAGTCGAATAAGTTAAGGAGCCAATTTAATTAACAGAGGAGGAGAAAGCAGAGTTAAGAATCTAACTCTAATAATAAATTGATGAATTAACCCCTAAAGTATAACAAATTGATGACCTTATCCAAGAATGTGTGAATGTATTATTCAATATTATAATAATAGAATGAAGATTATGATAAGGCAGAAGAATATAATATCTAATAAACAGATATTAATGCATAGATAGAATAGCTTAAAAGCTAGTTGTTAACTTTAAATTGAAAAAATAAAAAATAATATTTAAATATATTGTTTATTTCAAAATGCTTGCACACCCTAAGTTGTTAACTCTTCGTTCATTCTAAACTACATAAGCTTTCGTCTGTTCATGTATCTTCTAAAGAAAATTATTCCTACTAAACCGAGTAATAAGAAGAATAGCACCATCACTACAACTCCTGCATCATCGTCATCATCTTCTTCATCCTCTTCCTCTGTCTTAGTTTTAGTTCCACTAGTTGTTGTATTTTTTTCTTAAATAGTCTAATTGTTGGGAACAGTTGTATTTGTTGTGTCTGTCGAATTTATTGTTGTATTTGTATTGTTTGTTGTGTTTGTCGCAGTCTAATTAGAGTGATTTGTTTGATTTGCAGTTTAATTTGTTTCATTCTAACTAGTTGTCTAATTAGTTGTTTGGTTAGCTTAAGTTGTCTAATTAGTTGTCTAATTAGTTGTCTAATTAGTTGTCTAATTAGTTGTCTAATTAGTTGGTTCATTGTTTGTTTAATTATTAGTTACGTCAGAGTTAGTGCCTACATTATTTTCTGTCGAACTCGTAGTTTCAGAATCACCTAATAGACTAAAGAAAAACGTTCCAACTGATTTAACTAAATTTTCTGGTAGAGGTAGAGAACTTATATTAAAACCTTTGAGCATGTCAATTTATTTACTAAAATCGAATTATTTCAGAGAATCAGCAGAATTAATTATCCAATCTAAATCGTTTCCATAAGTGATCTTATTATCCTTATCTTTTTAGATTATTTCCCTTATTTCATCGAATGTGGAAAATACTTTCATTTCAATAAAATCCTATGTCTTAAACTGCTGTGTAAGGTTCTACCCTATATATGCTAGTAATTGCAACTTCCTAGTCTATTAGTTAAAATTATATTGTACTTGATTCAATCCGATAAAGTATTTAAGTGATTCGTTCACAGATTGCTTCTCCTTCTAATAATATGCATGCAAAGTGTCATTGATGAAAGAAAAGAACTCCTTGAGTTATGTGGAATTTGTTGAATAGTAGGTATATACATCTGTAGCAAGAGTTTGAATAAATTTCTTTTCAGTCTCAGTAATTGATCCATTAATGATTATCTCGGGTACCATTTTAAACAAAGCGAGCTCTTTGAGCTTTAATGAAAATGGTTAGGAATTGAACAATGTTAACCCCTTTTCTGCTACATCGCCCCAAGTTTGAGATTAGACTTACATCACTAATAAGAACATTATCATTTTTATATATTGACAAAAAAATTAATATAATTGAATTATCAAGACATAGAATCTTTATCGTTTTCGGTAACATACCGATAAAATTTAACCCACACCAATATTATTTTAGCAATTTTAACAAAATGAAATTTAACTTTCTTATTTTACTATTACGTCTTTTATTCCTAAATCGCATTTATTTTATCTTTCATAATCTCCTAGATTAACAGCCCTATGATAAATAATATAATACCATTACAAACGAAACACACAGTTCTAAATTTTGTTTATTTAGAAAAGAAATTCTACCAATCATCTATTTATTTACCTTCTGTGACTTGCTGCAATCTTTTAACTTAGAGAAATTTTAAATATACATCTTCTATCCTCTATTCTGTTTCCGTACTTAATCCCCAATTAAGTCCACAATAATCGCAATAGTTTCTGGTCATTCCCTCCAATAAGCCTGCAATCCATTTGATTGTATTTTTATTTTATCTAGTTCTCTAAACCCAATATCTCAATATTGCTACAGAGTGGGGTGGTAACTAATCAAACTTTTTATTATATTTCTAACCCTTAGACTCGAGCATAACAGTTGGTTTATTGTATGTTTTGAAATTCCAGGTGTTATCAAAGCCTGAAACAGGGTCATCGTCATTCTTCTTATCGATTGGTCCATAAATTTGAGAGAACTTATCTAATATTATTTTTCTATTATCTTTTAAAGTTCTTGGACTTAAAATTGATTTTAAGTTATCTCTCAGCCAAAACTTATTTGAATTAATGAACAATCTTCTGAACTAATCATTCCTAAATTGTTCCTAATCTAAATTATTGTTTATCTCTGATAGGCGTTCTTATTAATCTCTATAATGTAAGGCTTTTTCCCATTTATTGATTTATAGTTTAGTTATATTTGTAGACTTTAAGGTATCAAATTCCTCTATTGAAATGAGTGCTTAGGGTATTTCCTCAGGATAGACCTTACCAACATGAATTTACCATATCTTAAGTTTAGTTCCTATGAACCTATATAATTGATGCAACAAATAACACATTACAACCCAAAAAATAACAATGAAAACAAATGCTAGAGTTATACATATATTCATACCTGAATCATAGAACAAGTTATATTGATTGACATAAATTGTCTCAGCTCCTACTATTCCCATACATAATGAACACACCATACTCATAGTTATAAAATAATACTGTGATGAATAGCACCATTCTAGTATAAATGATAATCTTACAATCAAGCCTTTGGAAACATTTCTCTACTGGTAAGGAACTGTCTTTCTCTTCACCCTTCCAAAATGTCTTCCTATTATCGAATCTCTGCTTGCAATTTCGAATATATCCTAGGAAATTGATTTCGTGATACTGTTCAATTAAATTGTATCCTAAAATATCTAATACAACCTGAAATGGTATCTAAACTATATTCCATAAAAAATAGTATATAAATTGACTTTAGAAGACCTAATAGCTATTCATCACTTATGACTATTGATAAAACAGCCATAATCCTAGTGTCATGAATGGCAAATAAAGTAAACTAGTTAAATCATTTGAAAAGTTAGTGAAATAATCAATGAAATCTGATTTATCTTCATCATCATCATCTTGAGATTTCTCTTCTTTTGATTTCTCCATTTCAATAAATTTTTCTTTCTCTTTCTCATTTTCCTTATTGTATTGAGCCTCATTTTTCTTCTTTATCATATCTTTGAATTTGATTTCCAGTTCATCAACCTCAACTATGAAAGACTGATCTTCATGGTCTGATAATTAATCAGACTTATCTGATTCGTCATCACTAGCTAAATTTTCTTTATATGCATCAGAAAATATAATATCTGAGTCTGAATCATCATCATCTTCCTACTCGTTAATTATTTTTCTCTCACTTGTTTGTATTTTAGCATCTTCAGGGTCTTCTTCCTCTTTTTCATTTAAAAATTTTCTAATGACTTTCTCAGTCTTTTCGTAGTAGTTTTCAAGTTCTTCAGTAACATGTGATTATACTTTAACAATATAGGCTCTTTCAGCCATCTCAACTCCTTTATCGATTACTGTTGATAATAAGAATGCATAAAATGTCGGATTACCCATTGTTGCAACATTTACATAAATATTGACAGATATTGCAAAGGGAGCACCTATAAAATTATCGTCAAAGTAGGTTTCCAGTATATACTCAATTATCATTTGCGAGACCTTATTGAACAATAGGAAATAGTATGCATTATTTGCGAAAAGGTTAGTAAATGAAAATTATACCAACAACAGCAATAAGGTCATTATGACAAATGAACAATAAAATATTCTACCTTTTTTCCAAATATCATCTAATTATATGTTTCCATTATAGCTCAAACTTTCATCCTTCTTTGGAATATAAGTGTAACTTAATATCCAAATAACATAAAATGTACAAACTAATATTGCTAATCCAGCCCTACCTGCTCTTATGTTTTGATACTACTAACTAGCATACGTATATCCATTCTTAAAATAGTCAAATAACACTATTCCACAATCAGGATCTTCTAATGTAGGTGGTAGCCAACTGCATGCATAGTTTGTATCAGTAGTCCAAATAAATCCAGACATTATCACTGTTATTAGAATGTAGACACTTAAAAATGGAAGTTATGATAAAATAGCTCCATAAATTGCCTCAGGCCAAATAATTAGGTAGTCTAAAAATTTGATAGATGGTCTTGGTCTTCTTCTATTCAAAACATAGTGATACAATAAGAATAATGCAACCTCAATCACTAGAATTGTGCCAATAATCATATACAAAATTAAGTAAACTGGCCATTATAGAGCAAATGCATTGACTAAGTCTGCCTAACTTAAGGGCTAAAAGTTAAAAACTAGATCATAATAGATCATATCATTTCCACTTTGTTATGCACTACTCAAAGTATAAAAATTATTAAATTCAAGACTGCCTGATATTATTCTTTTAGTGCTAGCATCCATTTGGTAATAGTTGATATTCAACACAACCTAGAGTGGCATTTTACCACTTGGTATTGAATTCTCTATCAATATGCTTACTTGTTCATTTACGGACAATTCAAAATTAACATTATATTATTTTTCATCCAAAGGATCTGCTATCATATCAAATATTGCATTTCCCTATTATTATTGAAACCAAAACATGTTTTATGGATTACTATTGTAAACTTCATCAACCATGCATTTTAATACAATTGAATCGCAATAATCACTAACAGATTTAGATCCAAAAGCAAATGGGTTGATTGGAGTAGTCTCTGATGGTGTGTATAAAGTGCAATTCTCATGTTGCATAAGTTCATAAAGATATGTATATTAGCCGTACCCTTAGCAGTTCGAAAAATATGGCAAATAAGGAACTATGACTTAATCTACTTCTCCCCAATATGGTGATTTCTCTGTAGTATACACATTTTGTTTAAATGAATCTAAATTTATGTATGAACTTATATAATTATAATAATTTCCTGACTCATCTAATGGAATTATATTTGTTGGTGTATTAGATGTCAAACCACTCGATACAACAATCCCAAATATTTTAGAGGTATTGTAGATAGCAGTATTAGGTTTCAAATTTGTGATCTTGGTAGTGTTCATAAATTGATACTTTTCTGAGTAAAATAGGTTATTTAATATTTGAACCTCTACGCTTAGCTGCAATGCAGCAAATACAAATAATTTTATTTCGAATGTTGTCATTTTGGAGTCATTTCCCTTTAGAAATGTGTAGGGATTGGTTATTTTGACTTAATTTAGATATATGCTCAATTCCCAATCTTTAGAGTAATTAAATTATGCTTAGGTTCCATCTGAGAAGTTATATAGATGTGCAAAATCAAAATAGAGTGTAGTAAGTGAAAATACAGGTAATGTATAAACAGTATTATATTGGTTGGCTCCAATTATAGATCCATTTAATATCTCATTAGTTGTAGGCAGAAATTCTTAGTCCTAAAAATTAAATGTGTTGACATCGATGGATGTTTCTTAAATGAATCTATTTAAGCATTCTTTTGATATAACTAGTTTTATAAAAAATATAATCATTAATAATTAATTCAAAGTATGTCTTTCTACCCTTTCAATAATGCATTCACCTCATCACTCAAATAAATAGCATTCAGATCCCATACTGATTTACCCTTCTTTGTCCTCACAGTTTTATCAGCTCCATTATCAAGTAATTACTTCAAAACTGGAATATCCTTATTAACAACTGCTATATGGATGGCATAATTTCCTCTCTCAATAATAAAAATTAATTATTTACTTCATCCACTGAATCAACAAGATATCTATTATCATACGATTAAAATATTTATTGAAGTTCTGCAGCATCACCATTCTTTACACAATTCAAAAATTTCTCAACCTATGGATCTAATGCTGGTTTCTTATACTTTTCAAGAACTTGCATCATATTAGCTTCACTCTAAACCATTTTTAGTTTTATCCCCTCCTCATTTTTCTTAGGATCAAAAACTATTTTTTATTTAGCTTCAGATTATTATCTCTTCATTCTCGATATAAATTATTTCCCAGGACTTTTTAGTCTTATTTATGGAACCTATTTCTAGCCCATAGTGTCTAGCTTTTTCAATTCTTCCATAGTTGGATCAACCAAATGAGTACCATTAAAGATCTTGCATGTGTGTAATTTTGACTTTAGAACCATGTTTCTAATATAAGTACAAAAATGTACAAATTCTCTTCAAGCTATAATAATTCCTACTCTTCTGCATTACTATTTGTTCTTGTTTAGAATAATTTGCTGTAATTATTTGAATATTTTTTAGGCTTGCACTTCTCTAACACTTTGACTGCTTAAATCTATGCAAACTGATTCTTCTCCTATGTGAATGCCCTTTTAAGTAAATTAATTTCATCTAAATTAAGTTGACTCATTCTCAACAAATTTAATGATGATAGCCTAGTATCTAAGGGGGTTCCACCAAGATAATCATGCAATGCACTTTTTTATATTTAATAAAGAACATTTTCCACAGTCTTGAACTTTGCAGTATTTATACTTGGTAGCATATTTTTGTTTTTTTAATTTATATATATTACAATTTGTCAGAAGTTTGCTTCAAATTCTTCCAATGCTCTCTACTCAATCTAATTAATAGTATTATGAATTACATCTTTGCTATGCTAAATTTTCCAATAATCTGATTCACTTTGTTTTTCAGCCTCAAAAAATTAATTGGCATTAGAATTTGAATGATTTTGGTGAACGTCATCTTTAGTGACCTCCTATTGGAATTGCTAATCCCATGCATTTTAAGATGTAACATCAAACTAAACAAATTGTGTTTAAGAAGTCTGTTATTCAAATCCATCAAAAAGTTAATCTAATGGAGTTGTACTCTACTCAAAAGATTATTAAGAGAATGCATCAAAGGGATTACTCATGGAACTTTCGCTAGAATCTTTTTATGCAAATGCACTATCGTTCTGCAAAAAATCTGAATATTTCTACTAAATTTCCTCCTTCGAGAATGAATTATCCTAATGGTGGTCTGTTCTTGTATCCTTAGTGTATCCTCCTAACTCCTACTCACATTACTATTTTGCCTTAAGATAAAACTTTTCTTTGTATAGATTCCAAGACTCCTTCTCTAGGAACTTTTGATAATATTCATTTTTCTCCCCAACCTTCTCCAAGAATTAGGATAACTTGATGAAGAATCCTAAATAGCCTTTCCTTTTGCCAATATCATTTTCCAATTCAAATACGCAATGCAACATAAACTCAACAATATTGTTAGTTTCGAAAATCTAATTATATATATGTATCATATTTTACATTTATAATCAATGGCTCATATACCTTATCTTAGCTCTCGACTAAATTAATGATTATCCTGTGATATAATGAATGAAGGAGATTATTTTAGTCAAACTTCCTAACTAAATTGTTAAGAACTTCAAATAAGTTTTATTCTGCTAATTTCAGACTTATCTTAGTTGATGGTAATTTTATTGCCATTTATATCGATTCAATTAGTTTGAATTTCGTTGATCCTAACTATGGAGTATCCTTTCGTAGATAATCAATTATTTGGGGTAAATGATCATGAAATTATTACAAACAGTCAGAGAATTCTAGTTTCAAAGCATTTGCCTCATCGTCTTCTAACTTAATTTAGTCCTAATAAACTAGATGCAACAAACCATGAATTATGGATGATGATGCAGCAGATATATAATGATTCTATAAAAATATTATTAGTTTATTACTTCATGGTAAGATTGCTCGATAATGAATTAGGAGATCTAGGTGCCTAATAATTCTTAAAGAAGAATATCTGATTTTTAGATTGCATATGCCTTTAAAATCAATTCATGAATAATAATGGCAATATTTCCAGGAATCTATATTAATTTAAAATCAAAATACCTCAAAATTCTCTGTCCTATTGAGCTATTTAACTAAATTATATAGGATTTCTTTTCTTTGATTCACAAAAGTATCATTTTTTGATTCCTTTTCTATGCATAATATTTTGATCATAACATCAGATAGTGATTTTGATGAAATCTAATTAAGTAACTTTTAAATGAAATTCTCTCCTCTTTCGCTGAATATGTAATTCAGCACCTCATCTTGCCTAAGTTTGTAGAGGTTTTGGAAGACCTTGCTGAAATATCCTGCCAATACTGGGTTAACTTGAGGTTGGGCTTATTCTACAATTTAGAGCAAATCCTTAAATAAAGTGAAATCGCTATCTTCCTCATCTTTAGGAAAGAAGGAATCAGTAACCTTACTTATTTCACAGCATAACAACTCACAAGCATAGAATGGGTATCTAAATGCTCTTTTTGAATTTAAATCATTCTCGGGTTCAACAACAACATATGAAACTAATTCTCTCATATGCTCGAATGTAATGCTAATTTTGTATAAATAATTTACAAATTCATGAGTTTCTAATTCTGAGTTTTAAATTCGCCAATAATCAAGTCATCATCCAATAGAGTTGATAATTTTAACTCTGGATCGTCAAAGTGTTTATCAAAGGGATTCTTATCAGCCACAACACCCAATTAACTCCAGAAGGCACTAATCATATTTAAATTGTTAATACCCAAAGTTAAAGTTCATAAAAAACAAAATTTTATGTAATAAAAAATTGCAATTATCGAAAAGAATCCTCGCATACTAAGATTTCCAAAAGATAAGCAAAGGGAAGAAAAATAGATGGCATACTTGTAGGCAAAGCAATTAGAACACACATAAAAATAAAAATAAAATCCAGATGCATAACTATCGTCAGACTTTTTTGTTTCACTACTAAACCTTGAACCCAAATCCCAATTGCTTCCTTAGCCTAGTTTGATCCTCGTCAAAACCCTAGTTGATAGCTATTAGTTAATAATAACATAATTGCACAAAACATAATAAGAAGGATTAGCATTATACTTTTAATAAAAGCTAAATAACCTATTAGAATAGCCTTAAATTAAATCAATCATACAAGCAAGTGAAGATAAAGATATGATATAAATTTTAAACATAATGGAATCAAGTGCTAAGATTATTAATTGCGAGGAAGAAATATAAATTGTACCAAAGGTGCAAAAAGCCAATTCGTTACAACAATACATCAGCATGCAAGAAAAATTAGAAGTTCAGCAGCATAAAGCCCTACAAATGATCGAGGAATTCGATGAATAAAATTAACAAATTGAATAAATAGTAAACAAGGATCTTGGGTAATAGGAATAAAAAATGCATGACCGACTCAAAAAGAGAAGTAAATATATTCCTTAATATTTCTCTAGCCCAAATTATACAATCTGTGAGATAGAGTCCCATGATGGATAACTAGGCTAAGGAATGAAAAAGATATTTAAATAATAATTAAAAAAAAATTATCGGAATTTTTATTTAGATTTATAAAATAATAATTTTTTTGGGATTCAAATCGGCACATTCTAATTAATTTCTTTTATAAAATTACCTTAAAAATTTTGAAAGATGAGAGAAGTTATATCAATACATGTAGGACAAGGAGGTATCCAAGTAGGTAACGCTTGCTGGGAATTATTCTGCCTTGAGCACGGAATCTAACCTGATGGATAAATGCCCTCAGACAAGACCATCGGAGGAGGTGACGACGCCTTCAATACCTTCTTCTCAGAGACAGGAGCTGGAAAACACGTACCAAGATCAGTCTTCTTGGATCTTGAGCCCACAGTCATCGACGAAGTTAGAACTGGAACTTACAGATAATTATTCCACCCTGAATAATTGATCTCAGGAAAGGAGGACGCTGCCAACAACTTCGCCAGAGGTCACTACACCATCGGAAAGGAAATCGTTGATCTCTGCTTAGATAGAATCAGAAAGTTAGCTGACAACTGCACAGGTCTCCAAGGATTCTTAGTCTTCCACTCAGTCGGAGGAGGTACTGGCTCAGGACTCGGATCACTACTTTTGGAAAG
Organism: Paramecium bursaria; assembly: GCA_016759055.1. Lineage (NCBI taxonomy): Eukaryota > Ciliophora > Oligohymenophorea > Peniculida > Parameciidae > Paramecium > Paramecium bursaria. Next base: position 22,459 of record VMTU01000292.1, read on the forward strand.
ATTATCAGTAGATTACGGAAAGAAATCCAAACTCGGTTTCACTATCTATCCATCACCATAAGTTTCAACAGCAGTCGTTGAACCTTATAACTCAATTCTATCCACCCACTCTTTGTTAGAACACACCGATGTCTGTGTCATGTTGGATAATGAAGCCATCTACGACATCTGCAGAAGAAATCTCGATATTGAGAGACCAACGTACACAAATTTGAACAGACTAATTGCCTAAGTCATCTCCTCATTGACAGCTTCTTTGAGATTCGATGGTGCCCTGAATGTTGATATCACAGAATTCCAAACCAACTTGGTCCCATATCCAAGAATCCACTTTATGCTTTCATCATACGCTCCAATCATATCCGCAGAAAAAGCCTATCATGAATAATTATCTGTGGCTGAAATCACAAACTCAGTATTTGAACCAGCAAACATGATGGCCAAGTGTGACCCAAGACATGGCAAATACATGGCTTGCTCTATGTTATATAGAGGTGACGTTGTACCAAAAGATGTCAATGCTTCAATTGCTACAATCAAAACCAAGAGAACCATCTAATTCGTTGACTGGTGCCCAACTGGCTTCAAAGTAGGAATCAACTATCAACCCCCGACAGTCGTTCCAGGAGGTGATCTTGCTAAAGTCATGAGAGCAGTTTGTATGATCTCAAACTCAACTGCCATTGCTGAAGTCTTCTCAAGATTAGACCATAAATTCGATCTTATGTATGCCAAGAGAGCCTTCGTCCACTGGTACGTCGGTGAAGGTATGGAAGAGGGAGAATTCTCAGAAGCCAGAGAAGATCTTGCTGCACTAGAAAAAGATTATGAAGAAGTCGGAATTGAAACTGCCGAAGGAGAAGGAGAAGAAGAAGGTGCTTGATATATACATAAATCATATAATAAATATCTATTAATTTATTCTAATGTGGAGGATAATAAGTTCAGATACTTGTGTTAAGATTTGAAAATAAGTATTTTATTCAAATAAATATATTTTTGAAAAATGCATCAAATCTTTTGATTATAGAAAATTTTATAATATTATCTTTCAGAAATTTGTTATTTTACTTAAAGAATATCAAGCTATTGCATTATAATGAGGCTTTGTTTTGTTTTTTCCAATATTTAAAAGATGATTAATTTAATAAATTAGGATAGTAAAATGTCTAATTTTTGTACATTATAAGGACATTAGAAGCAGGAAATTACAAGAATATGCATATTTGATGAATGCTTATAAGCATCGAGATTGGCATGTGAGGATTGTGTAAAAAAGGAAATTCATTCTCATGGTTATAAATCTTTTTCTTATCTAATGTAAATTGACAAATTTAACACAGATTTAAAGGACTTACGATATTTAAAAAAGATGACCCTCTAAAGATAATTATAATGGATTGAA
>VMTU01000228.1:0-27385 GCA_016759055.1 Paramecium bursaria
AGAGAGAGGTTAATAAAATAATATTTTCATGTTTAAAATATTTTTCCTTGAATTTAATAATTTATAATGGGAAATAAATTATGAAGTTTGGAAATACTCTTTCAATTATTTTTAAATCAAAATCTGGTATTCTAATCACTTAAGTATAAATTATTTTATCATAATAAGTAATTGATATCTGAAACAAAATTTAATGAGATATCCTAATTTGAGGCAAACTAGAATGGACCCCATAATCAAATATGGAATATATAGTTACTAAGAAACTTGAAATCTACTTATTCCCTGAAGAAATATAATCAAGATTTATATCATTTGAGGAGTTTGATTTGATGACCCCATTTGAATTTAACAACTAAAGATTGATTCCTAACTGTGGTAAGGCAATCTAATATAGAGAGAATATGGTCAGAATACAGGAAGTAGATAGTTATTTAGATAAAGAATAATTTTAAAGTGAGAAATATAGGAATTCTTAATAAGAATAAATAATGGCTTAGGAATATCATCAGAGCCTTACGAATTTCAAGAACTTTAAAGGAACTTAGAAAAACATTAATAGATATTTTAACACAAATTTAATGGTCATTTCGAAAAAAAGAAAAACAGAAGCAGACCTTTAATTGGGATTTGAGACTTCTTGGAATTTTAAACATTTCATAAATCCACAATAATAGATGGATAGGGAAATATAGGATAATTGTTTATCGGAGATATAATTCACTGTCATCAAATACTATACAAATTATGAGATATTGGCTATGTAGAACTAGAATAAATAAAATATCCATATCTTAAGTTAGTAGACTAATATAATAAAGAGTAAAGGGAGATATGATTATTGTAGACTGAATTGGGATTATAAGTGGAGTCAGAATTCAGAATAGAGGACTTATATATTAATTAACTGAAATAAAAGAACATCAGAAATGTGAGTAGTGGTAAATAAATAGATGATGGGTAAAATTATTTCGCCAAAATCTAATGCATCAAACTGTTCGATTCGTATGCAATGGTATTTATCTTTGATATATTAGATTTAATGGTACAGGATTTGTGAAAGATAAAATCTATAGGCTAAATCATTATTAAAATAAAATTAATAAGTAAAAATAAAAACTACACTTTAAGAAAATAGCTAGACTAATATTTATTTAGGTTTAATTCTTCAAACAAATTAGTTAATAAATCGAAGGGAGGGACTCCGAAATTTGAATATATTAGACTATTTATTTTCATAATTTATTTAATACTAAAATTATCTAATAAATTAGTTCAATATATGTAAAGAGACACAAAAACTTGTTAGGTTTCAGGCCATGAGATGTACAAAATAACTCATATTTGCACATACAAATAGTGTGAATAAAGTTCAAGGTTCATGTGTGAAGTATGTAATAGAAACTAAATTCATATCCATGAAGCACATTAACAATTCATGAGATTAGAAGATTTTCACATCTATTTGAATACAACAGTGAAAGCTAAGATTGAATCACAAAGAAGGAAGCAAAAAGAATATCATAATCTATTTAGTAGATCAATTCAATCATAGAGAAACTAAAAAATATTGTTGAACAGCAAGAGATTTATTTAACCAAATTACATGAAATAGGAAAAACTTATAAAAGGACTGATAAAAAATTACAAACACTTAGTAATAAGGAAATGAATTATTTCATCAATATTGAGGATGGTAATCTAGATTATATTCAAACATAAAATGATTTATCGAAAATCATAAAAATCATATTATAATTTTAAAAGGAATTTTTTGCCATTAATTACTCAATACATAATGTTTTTGAAATTGAATGTATTGATTCACCTAGTATATCATAAAACGAGCAATATTTGGGCTTTATAAATAATGTTAGAGGTTTGAAAATCAATAAGCTTAAAAGCAATTAAACATTAATGAATAAGATATTTTGTTCAGAAATATTGTTAGCTAAATTCTCGTCAAATTCAAAATTTATATATTCTATAGATTATAATAAAAAATTTAGACAGATATAGCAATTGTAAATTAATATTTTCGAGAAATGTTGATACTCATACTATGGAAATAGAAAATAGTTTAATGGTTACAAATATAGAATAGGAGATAAAATTATATGATTTAACGAGGAGAAGATTGAATTTTAGAATTAATATTGGACCATTTTATCGTTGTCATTGCATTGCATTTGACAAGATTAATAACCTATTACTAGCTTCAATAAGTGGTTAAATTAATTTTTATGATAGGAATAATGGAAATTTAAAGTTTACAGGATATTTCCATTCCAATCAATAATGGCTTGCTTAAATTTAATTGATTAATAGAAACTAAAATTTATTGGGGCATGATGTAGACTCGCTTAAATTGTGGAGCATAAACTACCAATATAAGAGGTTCGATTTAATTAAATAATTCAATCATGATGTTAATTTTTTTAAATCTGTTTATCAAGATTAAAGAATAATTATTAGAAATGAAAATAACCTAACAGTAATAGATAATAATCTAAATATAATCTATGAGAACAAAAACAAGGATGATATTTTTATTACTGAGTATCATGATGAATTAGAAACGATGAATTATATTCTAATAGTTGATCAGAGTGGAGCATTAGTAATATGGAAGAGTATTAATAAATTGTGATTTATATAAATAATTATAATTTCAGATATTTATGATAAAATTTACACAATTTTGACGCTAACAGTTGAATTCCTAGTAAAAACAATATCAGTATCTGATATTGAATTAAAAATCGAGGAAAGGGATTCAGAAACTTGAAGATATAAACTCTTGTTTTCATAATTTTATTTTAATACTAAATTATCTGATAAATTAGTTTAATATTTAAAGACACTCGAAAACTTGTTCGATCACAGGCAGACCATGAGATGTACAAAATAACTCATATTTGCATACAATCTTAATAAGGTTCAAGGTTCATGTGTGAAGCATGTAATAGAAATTAAATTCATAATGCACTATTCATGTGATTAGAAGATTTCTGTGTCTATTTGAATACAATTAATATTAAATAACAAAAGAAGAAATCTTAAAGAATAGTAAACTTGATTATTTTACAATATAAATGATTTTCAAAATATCCTATTATAATTCTAAAAGATGAATTCAAACAAACTAGTTAACATATATTTCTTAATTAATATTATTTATTAGGAGATTCACAAGTGAGAATGGGGGGTAGACTTTTAAAAGAAAGAATTGATTAAAGATGTGATTAAATTGAAATATATATCACCCTTATGGGAAATGCACAAAAAGGGCATGGATATATCAAAAAATGAATGGATATAACCATATTGATATAATATTTATTTTCTTCATTTTCTTAAATGTGAAAAGGGAATGATGATTTTCTTCCAACCTGGATGGTTCTTAGCCAATTTTCTTGAAATCATCTCAGCTAACCAAACTATGTTTCTGATTTCTTATTCTTTCAATTTAAGATATGCATAAAAGACCTAATTATTAAGATGTTTTTACTGCATATGATCCTTAGCCATCAAATGCTAATGCATATCTCCTACATTCTTCATCGTACATAATATCATCAAGAGTTCTTTGAAATAATATCATTAATACCTTGTTGATACGTTGAACTCTTCTCTCTTCAATGGATCTGGTGCATCTTTAAGGAGCTCTTTATAATTCTCAGTTCCTTTGACAGCTTCTCTCAAAGCCTCTAATTATGCAGCTGCTAGGTACTATCTCTCACAATCTGGATAAAGTGTTCCAATTGTTGGACAAAGCTATTTCCTTGTAGTTTAGATTCTTGCAACAGTGTTCAAGTCCCTATTACCTATTGAGTTATAGATGACCTAGATAGTTCTGAAATCTGCCTCAAACTTCAACAAGCTCACTAATCCGTCTTTCGATGTTGGAGGGAGCTATTATTTATGAATAATAATACATTTTCTTCAGAATATCTATAAAAGTCTTCAAGCCACATCTTCTTTAATGAGGTCCTTATGTATTCAGGTTTCATTTCTTTGAATAGATTTTGAATATCATTCATTGTTCTATTCTCATGCATATTCTCAATACTCTCATCCAAAAATTTCATAAAATAAACACCGATTGGGGTATCGATGAGTACATCTCTATATAAGTTAGCATAGTCATCTCCTTCGAGGACTTTGATATTCTTGATCTCAGGAAACCATCCAAGTGGATCTATGTTGCTTAATAAAACTTCAATATCAATCTTGTTTTTCAATCCTTCAATCATGTTGACTACATTATCGATCATAAAACGGCATCTAGTATAATTTAAATTAAATACCTCAAATGGAATAAGAATTTTGATAGTGTTCCTGTTGCTTATGCTTCAATATAATCGAATTCATCTGCTAACTTCTTCTTAAGTCTCTATCTTAAGAGGGATGTTGGAATTTGGGGTTAGTCTGCTTACAAACAATTCTCATATTCTAAAATAATTTATTACCTAATAGTCTGTTTCTTCAAGGAAAGACTTCAATTCTGGGATTGATGTGCAACTTTTCATCTAAGTATATTGTGCTTCATTCAGGAATCCAGCTCTGAGACCTCTAATTATGGCCTCAGCATAACCATCATCGACAGCGAAATAACAAAGATCCATAAATAAAATAATATATAATAAATTATTTTATTCATGAATATTTAAGCATAGTTCGCAGAATAAGTGTCAGAACCATTAGCATTCGCTGAATTTGATCTCCTTTATGAGAAGATAGATCAATCGTTTAAAACTAACAACTATGATGAGATATAGAAAATTATGAGCGAAAATTATTATGATAAGATGAAAATAATCTTGGAATGCATATATTACTTTCAGACATATTACTCGTAATTGAATGCCAAAAAATATTCATAAACACAGTTCAACCAACTAATTGTATTTGCAGAACATTACTTAAAATAAATTCATAAACATTCAACAATATAATAATGTTACCCTCTCTTGGTACTAGGGATGAAAGTTGCTGTTAAAGCTCAGCATATTTAGTTAAAGCTGGCTTAAAATTTTTTGGAACAATTATATCATTCATTCACAGAAGATTGTATAATTATTTATTATATTTTAGCCATCCTTTTGGATAATTTATTAGTTTATTTAAGAAATGAACTATTCAATGCCCCAAAAGAACTTATTACAGACTATTTGTTTCTACTTCAATATTTGATAAGACATATTCTAGATGTCAGAACACTCTAAGCTCCAATTATTTAATTTTTAGCTGAACTATTTATCGTATTTAGCAATCCAGCCAACTTAAATTAGGGAGCGAGATTCAATTACTGCTTCTCTGATATAATAGATAAATCTTTCACCAAGCTATTAAAATATGAACCTGCAATCTTTAACTAATTCATTCATTAATAAGGAATAATGGATTTCTTGTTGTTAGTTATTCAACCAGAAGCTGAATTATAAACTTAGTTATATATGATTTCAACCTTAATTACAATAGCAAAACATATTATAACTAATACTGAAAATACATATTAGTTAGAATAGTCTAGCTTAGCCTTGTATTTCTAAAGAATTGCCGAACACATCATAGTTACAATTATGGAGTCATCATTACAATAAGAATTACACTTTGCCTATCTAGAATATATTTGTATTACAATAGAATTCAGTCAGCTCTATTAGTTTTATAGGCAAAATGCTTAAACGATATTACTAAAGATAATATTGTATGAATTAGCTTTCAAAGATCAGGATATTTAAAATTTAAGGCAAAACCCTTAAGAGTTTTATTAATGTGTACAATCATACATATCTGGTAAGGATGATACTGTATAAGGTTTATGTTCACATATTTTATTAAAATTATCAAAGAGAATTGATGGATTTTGTAAATTTGTCACAGATTTGTGCATAGAAATATAACTGTTCATCATGGATTAGATTGAAGAAACTCCGATATAATCAGAAATAGCTAGAACATTCCCAGATCTAAAGTTCGCAAACTTGGAAAAATATACTCAATCAGCAACAATTACCTTAATACTTATAATTCTTAAGGATGCAATAGTTAAGAGAAAAGACTTAAAATAGAGCATAGAGCAGTTCATTAAAATATATTACAAGATTGCGAAGAATAAATCATTCCTATTAAATAGATGCTTAAGTATCGAATTTTTAAAAGTATACTTGCCTGAGGTTTTCCTTAAGTAGGAATCAGTTTACAAGAAATAAATTTATAGAGTGTTCAAAATGATGTGTAAACCAAAGCTGAAGGAAGCATCTTATATATTTGTAAAAAATTTTAATATATTTTTAGTATGTGGAGTTATTGATATCTATCCTAAAGGATTAAGAAGGTCATAGATTTGAGTAAGTGATTACAGACTTTGTTATACCAATATGCAACTTAATTACCACCATTCCTTGTGCAGAATACTTTGAATTCATTTCCTAATTAATCAATACTTCTAATATGATAGTTGATTAAAATCTGGAAAGAATAATGAAGGCATTAAGAAATCGAATACATTAAATCTGTATTAAGAAATTCAATGACAAGGTATTCACAGAAGGAGAAATAATAGTAAAAATACTCCAAATAATTGATCAAATTATTAATATGGATTATTGCATGAAATACTCAGTAATCTAATTATAAATAATAGTCTGTTGTGGAACCTCAAATTATTGATATATTCAGGATAATGACAGAACATAATAGTGACTACATTGAGGAACTCTACGAAACTTGCTCTAAGTATATAGCATGGGCAAGTGGATTAACAGAACTCACATATAGTGTGTATGAAGACTTCTAGAAAAGATTAAATTAAGGATTTGAATATCAATCTATATAGGGATACTTCAATTTATGCTTCTTCTCTTTAGTTTATTGCAATAAAGTGTTGATAGATCAACCTACATGGATAATGAATGTAATACATTCTATTAAAATTTTTAGATAAAATAATTTATTGTCTTTGTTCTAAACAATAATCCTCAAAAGGAAGAGATATTTTATATCACTGTGTTGTTTCAAACATTAAGCTAATTTGTGCCTCCTAAAAATTATTTTGCTAATATTCATTTTGATATCATTAGGGAGCTATTTAAAATTGTTGTGAGTTAAATCTAAGATCAAATAATATCTACTAAATTGGTGATTGCAATATTTTCGCCAGCAATTGTAGATCCACTTATTCTGAAATAATACCCTGAATATGCTTAGAGTTTATGTCAGATCATACCAGTATGTGAGGCTGCATTTAGCAAGCCTTAAACTGTCTTAAATTACAAATACATTTTCTTTATCTACAGATTGATTATAACTATGTTTAATGATTTTCAAGGTGATAATAATAGAGCATAGATAGTTTAACATTTTTTTTCGCTCTACTTGAATAAATACTAATCCTATATACAGAAAATCTAATTTGATCAATAATCTCAAAAGGGAGAGGTTGATTTAGAAATTAAGGTAAATAATTATAATAATTATAGCTGAAAAAGGAAGATTTATTCAATATTGATATCGATTCTGATAAATAGTTCACTATATTGACAGATTTTTCATTCGAAAAGAAGAAGGAAAAACCATATTTGAATGATTTTGAAATACTTCCACTATTTTAAGGGGATATAGAGAATAAATGCTTTATTGAATTATTGTAATTCATTAAGCAATATTATCCATAAGTTTGGGTTGGATTGAATCAGGCCGATCAAATTTTACTTAAATAGATATCATAGTTAAGAAATGTCGTGCTTGATGATAGAGAGGAGGTTAGATCAGTGTTCGACTTATCGAAATCGAAAAGAAAAGTTAAATAATAAAAGTAAAATTTTAATGTAATGTGATTCAATCATAAAGTGGTACTTAATCATTTCCTCTTTATTAACGATAGTATTCTGCATCTGCTAATCTCTTCTACTTGAATTCATATTCAATCTGAGCCTATTATGTCAAACCTCTATTTTATTATTTCGCCAATCTCTCTTCAGCTGCCTTTGCCATTAATTCCTTATTTATTGAGGATGTATACTTATTGTGTCATCTAATTCTAATCACCTCCTCCAATCTAAATTCCCTTACCAGCCATAGCTTTAGGGGCCTTCTATTTGGGTTATGGCATGGGATCATTCCTTCTATTATTTTCATATTTTTGAAATTCTCTTTATTATTCTTCTATAAATGATGAATTATCCTTATATAATCTCTTAGTTTCCTTATTTGGTTTTTTCTCTGTATGACAACAGGCTCCCATTACTTTTATATTTTATAAAAATATTATAATTAAAGAAAGGTGATTTTGAATTCTTATTTTTATGTATTTTAAATTTCTCTGATCATAATATAATATATCATTATAATCAATTGACATATTAATCTATTGAATTTGGATCTAATCCTTCTAATCCCATTTTTATCTTTAATTATGCTACAGGGACTCCATATGATAATAACTTAATATATTTCTGTAATCTTTCTGATTCTTAAATATTAATATACCATCTATTTGGGGAGGCTCTTCCACAACAACAGCAGGTTCCTCTTAAACTGGTTATGCAGGCTATGCAGGTTACTATTATGCAGGCTAAGCAGGTTCAAATTATTGTTATTATGGCTATGAGGGTGTGCTTATTGGTTGTTGTGGGGCGGGATCCAATGAAGGAGCTTATTGATTATGTTGAATAATTGATTATCCAGGTTAAGGTAACACTAGACCTTAATATAATTCTGGTTAGACAGAATCAAGCTTTTTCTCAAGCAATAATACCTTTGACTCTATCTCATCTAATACTATTTCCATATCGAAAAGCTTATTTTCATTAAAATGCCCAAACCTAATTTACATAGGGTAATACTTATTTAAGAAGTCTATGTTCTAAATAACATACTCATTCAGAATTGCGATAGTATTTCTATATGGGATGGGTTCTAATTTTGTGAGATCTATATTATTCTCCATTATATTATTGTAAAAAATTTATTCATTAGATGTTTTATTATGAAATAAATATTTTGCTACTCTGACGAGGACTTTTGTAGCTTAATATTTTGTCGACGTCTTCCTAAATGATGTCTGAGTCATTTGGATTTAGATATTTTAGATTTGTTTTCTTGTTATGAGAATGCTTTGTGATTCTTCGAGGTGATTATTTTTTCGCACTTCTTGTATCTCTTATTTTAATTATAATAATACAATTTATGGGATTGCTGATAAGGTAGGTTGAACTTTTTGGCATAATCTTCTAAATAGAATGACTCATTCATTTTTCCAGTGTTTCTAAGTTCTAAATAACTTAAATATCCTGCCCTAATTGGATTTGTATGCATATATTTGTATGATGGATTCAATGGGATGGGCAGTTTGGGATCTGCTATTATAGGTAGTTTCACATCGGACTAAGAGATGCTATTATGCATTTAGGGTTGTTATATTTTTCCATCTTCTTATAACATTAATTTTAAATTAAATGAATTCTGACACTAAGGGATCATTAGTAGCACCACTCTCCAAATATAAACTGGTCTTTCTTGGTGATTAATCTGTAGGGAAGACATCTATAATTAATAGATTCATGTTTGATACTTTTGATGGCAAGAATCATGTATTTATAATAATATAAATAGCCCACTGTTGGGATTGACTTTATTTCAAAAACCTTATACTATGAAGATAGAACGATCAGACTATAGTTATGGGATACGGCAGGATAGGAACGATTCAGATCCTTAATACCCAGCTATATTAGAGATAGTGCAGTAGCTGTAGTGTGTTTTGATGTTGAGAGTATTTATAATATAATGAAATAGCAAAAACAACATTTTAAAGTGTTAACAAATGGGTGGAGGATGTAAGAGCAGAAAGAGGAAATGATGTGATAATATTTTTAGTAGCGAATAAGATAGACCTAGAAAATAGGTATTAATTTAATTTTACATAAAAACCAAAGAGCAGTGCAATCAGATGAAGCAATGGGGTTAGCCAAAGACCTAGATGCACATTATATTGAAGTGAGCGCTAAAAATGGAACCAATGTCGAATTGCTATTCAAACAAATAGCAAGCACACTACCAGGAACTGAAGTCTCATAAATGATGAACTCAGTTGTAAATAATGAAAAAGATAATAAACCAGTTGATCTTAACAAACCATAGGAATAGGCCAAAAACACAACATGCTGTTGATAATATATTAATTTAAAATATATTTATATTATATATTGTAGTGTTTTCACCTATTATCTATGACAGTATACTTTCTTTGAAGCGATTATTAGGGTATTTTTTTAACTCTGAATTGTAATTTATTAATTATCAAGGTATTCTTTTAATTATAAATTTATAATCTTAAAAGAAACAATCATATTTTACCCTATCTTATTTATTCAAAGCAAAACATGACATAATGATGGATAATAAGTAATTCTGGAAATGCTAATACCACTCTTGCACTTTGAATCGTGCACTTTTGTACCGTGATTGTAAATTTATGAAAATTTAGTTCAAATCATTATATTTGTCTATTTAACTAACAGAGATATTATCAATTATCTATATGATTTGATACGGATAATTAAATAAAATAACTTTTATTTAACTAAATGTTAAAATCTATAAAATCGATTCAACAAGTGATTTACAAACCATGCGATACGTGATTCTAATAATGAGTGATAACATTTCTATATTATTTGAATGCAAATATTTAGAAAAATCTTCTAATTATACTTATTCCGTAATTTTGTATTTTTGTTCTTTATTATAAATATGGAAGATCTAATCGACAAACTTTATATAAACTACCCAAAATATGATCCTAATGATGATTGATAACATATTATTCCATTGCTCTGTTAATTGAAGGCATATAATTATGTAAATGTTAGGAATAATTCTTATTCCGTAATTTCTCATTTTTGTTCTTTATTTTAAAACTCAACTCTATAGCTTGACTTTAATATATAATGTATATTAAATTATTTGTATTTATAAATTCATTCTAATATATTGCCTGGTAGGTCAACCTCTTAGGAATTCTCATAAATATCAATTTATTCTTAGACATCTCTATTGAATATATTACTTATTGAACCAACTATATTATTTTCTACTAACTGATCATTCAGCACTTAATAGTAAATACCCTTGTAATTTTCATGATAGTATGTGTCTATTTCTTAATGGCTTAAAGAATCCTTGAGAACTTATATTTTCAATTATCCATTGTAGCATTGTTGAAAATATAAGCAAGTTATGAAATTTAACTTATCCTTAAAACAGAATACTAATTTTATCTCATCCAATCCTCTATATATTAACAATTAGTATTTATAAATAGATTTGTCTTAACTTTGAAATTGAAGTATCTCTTTGAGATTAATGTTCATGTTAATCTCATCTAAGTTAAAATAAGTGACCTCCATAACCTTCGCATTTATTTCGTATTTCTTTGAAATATCCACAATGATTTCTGATTTAAAATGGCTAGTAGATATTAATTAAATCTGATACTTATCAGATTAGATCATTTTTAAAATTATATTTTAAGTAATTCTTCTATCTATGTATTAATATCCCGCTTCTATGAATAACTTTATATTATCTACGGAAATCTTTTATCTCTTATATTAGTGGATAATTATTATGCTTTTATTAAACGCCCTAAATAATAAAATTCCATCAATCTCAAATTTAAAACGGTGAAAGATGAATTGATATATAGTTCTGGGGTTCAGTTTTTTAGTTAAGATCAAAATGAAATTTTTAAAACATTCTTTATTATTTTATGCTTATTCCCATAATTCATCAATCTTATTTATGTCAAATATTTCTATTTCATTCTATTCTTATTCTTATTCTTATTATTCTCTCAATGGCTTCAAAGTTTTTTTTCTATTTTATCTAAGTATTTTCTCTCTCTTTTTTTTTGAAGATTTAACTTATTCTATCTCTCTCTTTACCCCTAATAAATTATTATCTATTTATTCTGCATCATTATTTTAATTCTGATTCTACTTATTAGAATTATTATCTATGTTTTTCATCAATGATGGCTATTTATTCAAACCTTAATTAGGCTAGATATCAATTGCAAAAATATCTAATTCAATTAATTATAGGTTGTTTACCCTGACCCTAGAATTAAATTTAGTTTTAAGAATAATATTAAAATATGTCCTAATAACTTAATGAATTTTTAAGAATTCTTATTTATTTCTATCCTACAAAGTGATCTATTAAATATAAGTAAGTGAGGGAATTTAACTTTTCATTAAGGTTAAATAATATTTTAATCTCATTGTAATTTCTTAATATGATTTACTCATATTCTTAGGGGAATAATATTTATGATTCAAATAATATTATTGCAGCAAGATTATGTTATATTTCAGTCTATTCAAAAGACTTCAAACTAATTTCTATATTCTTTGCTTCAAGTAAGAATTATTGTTAATGCTTCTATAGTAGAGAGCTGTTAATAAAATGCTAGGAAATGAAACAAGGAGTATAAGAATCTGATTTCATCATATGTTCAATTATGGGCAAGGTAATTCTTCTATTTAATAAGATGTATCCTTGTTATTTTAATTTTTAAATCATTTAAGTGGAAAACGATAGTCTTTTATTGAGGTGCACTATAATTACAAATTTTCCAAAAGCTGTAAACAGCAATATTCCATCTATTCTAAATTTTAATAAGGAAAATATGTATTATTTGACTTTTTCTAGATCTTATTTTAGAGATACAATAATGATTGGATTGTGGCTTATTTTTTAAACTAATGATTATTCTTCTATTTGCTAATCAATCTTGTTTAAATCAAACTCTGGTAAGGCATCTTATAGGTATTGTTAATCTTTCAATTTTTTTGATTAATTCTTTCTTTTTGATCTCATGTCTTTAATTCTTCTCTATCTTCCGGATTGCTCGAATCTTCTTAATGAATATTAACTGACTAATACGCTATGTTGACTCTATTATTCTACAATATATGAACTTTGCATATTTCTTCCATCATCTGAACTAATGCTACTACTATCATCTTCAGAGCTTTATTCTACTTGATTCTTATCTTATATCTCTTATTCATTAATCTTATCAATTTTCCCTTGTAAAATTTAAATATGTTTATCTTTTTGTCTTAATTACAAATCTTTTATTTTTAATTCCTACTAAAGTTAATTTATTTCGTAATCTTCTCCTTAACTGAAAACTAAAGTTTCCAGAGATTCTTCAAGATATTCTTTTTCTTAATTAATCGTAAATACAAACGTGATTAATGGATCAATAACTTCATAATAATGATTTAATGACCTAGTCAAAAGGCTGTGGCCATACATGTTCGGAAATTTATTATTTCTAATTCTAGATATTATATATTTAGTTTCCTCAATATAATTTTCATATGCCAAATCAATAAAACCTAGATTTATTTTTATTATATTATTCCGGTTAACATATAAGGTTATTTGAATCTCCAGAATAACATGACACATTTCCCAATACACATCCATTAATTAGTAGGCATCTCTTTTTTTCTTTTCAACATCAGCTCTAATCTAAAAACAAATATGTACAGTAACTAATATAATTCTTTGATCTAGTGGATTGACAAAAAGGAAGATTACCTCTTCTCGTAGGGATTTTTATCCAAATCAATTAGATCAATCGTTGTTTCTAAGTATATGGAATAGTATTTAATTTTCAAACTAAAATATTCATACTTATAAAATTATTTTAATGAATCCTGTAGCATTTTAAGCAAGTATTCTACCGACAACTATATAATTCCGGGTTCATTTTCAAACCCAAACAAAGTGAATGACTTTCCAGAATTTCTATTCCCATATGTAAATATCAAATTATCTTACCATCTTTTCTCATTCAAAGCCAAGTCCAGTTATTTGTTCAGTACTGGCTGTACAATTCTTTCAAATATGTGCTTGTTGTTGTGTCCCTCATTAAATATTTAATCTGATTATGAAGTAAAATTTACCAAATATGAAGGTGGAATATGGTTGTTCAGTTAGCTTAACTTGGTTTTCTGCTTATATTAATATTGATTCGTGGCCGCCTCTAGTAGGCCTAAGCCTTAATATAACAAAAACTTTGTTTTCTTAATCCTATTCGTGATCATAATCGGAAGTAAATTTTAACTTCATCATTAATTATTTAAATAACTTTATTATTAAATAATGAACTTCGCTCATATTATTTATAAATACCTGTTTTTAAATTAGTAATTGAACGAAAATTGAAACACTAGTAATTTTAATGTATTCTTGATAAACAAAAATATAATTATAATTATTATTCTTTTATTGATATTTTAAGACATGAAAAACTATATTAAATATTTTAGGTGATAGAGTAGAAATGCCATATTATAAAGCAGAAATAATTAAGTTCAGAATAAAATTATATTAGGTATCATTTAGAGCATGTTATTAAGATCCTAAAATATACACAAAGGATAATGTAAATCTAATTATATCAATATATAGTAAGTTCTATTTGAAATGTTTTGGATGATTCGTGTCATTAATGTTATAGAAATGGATATCGAAACAGATAGCGTATTTGAGTTATTATTTTCCTTTATCAGTAATTATATATATTTTAGAATTTATATCAAATGTATTTGAATTATTTATCAGCTTCATAGATTTCGTTGAGACTAATATATCACTAAGTATGAATGTCATTAGTGTAGGAATTTGTACTGCCTAAATTGTATACATAAGTTTAAATTATCAATTAATTGATAATCACGTTTAAAAATATGGTGACTTGCTCTACTGTTGCAAATGTTATCATTTAATATTTGGGCTGCATTTTAATGATTATTTGTCAGAATATCTTTTTTTAATTACAAAAATTGAATGTGGATTGCTTCCCACTCCATGTAACATATAATTATGTAATCTTATCAATAGAGGAAGTTTCAACTCAAATTCCTTTAAATTGTTTAATATGTTTGCCTTATTTCTATAATGGTTGCATTTCAAAAAGAAGCCGTTAGTTGTGAATCTTCAAAAATACTTCACCTACATAAGTGAAAAGTTTTACCAAAAATGTGTATTGAAGATTAATATCATTATTATTCATAATTGCCCTGGTTCCTGGATAATTAGTTGAATTATAAATATTTCTTTAACCTAACAAAAGTTAAATACAAATGAGTCTTAATATAATTATGTAGCCAGCTATGATTTAAATATCAATTTAGATATTCATAATGCCTTTTAAATCATATAAGAAATATATATTTTTATTTTAATTTGTTAAATGATAAAACATTAATTAATTTTATTTCGGAATAAAGAAGAATGAAGGCAGGATTGGAAATATTGTTCAAGCCAACGAAAATGGGATCGATCGAGGTTAAGAATAGATTTGCTGTTGCTGCAATGACTAGAATGAGATGTGCACCTGATGGAATACCTAATGATCTCCTTGTTGAGTTTTACAAATAAAGAGCATCATCAGGTTTCATGCTAACTGAGTGTTCGCCTGTATCTGTAAGATCAGGAGCGTTTCCAGGGGCAGGAGGAATACATACTGATGCACAAGTAAAAAGCATACACTAAAATAGATTGATGGATGGAAAAAGGTGACAGATGCAGTTCATCAAGCAGGAGGAAAAATCATAATATAATTGTGGCATGCTGGTAGGGCTGCTCATTCTACTCTTTAGAATGGACTAAAAACTATAGGACCATCTCCAGTTGCGATTCGAGGCAAATAACATGCTGGACCATAAGAGGTTCCACAAGAGATGACAAAATTAGATATTTAGAATGTTGTTTAAGAATTCTTTGCTGCTGCAGTTAGAGCTAAATTAGCTAACTTTGATGGTGTTGAACTTCATGGAGCTAATGGATACATTATTGATTAATTCTTAAGAACTTCTGCTAATAAAAGGACAGATGAGTATGGAGGATCTGTAGAGAATAGATCAAGATTAGCACTGGAGGTGATTGACACCCTAATCTAAGTTTGGGGAGCAGATAAAGTAGGAATCAAGGTTTCACCAAGTAAATAATATTTTTTATTTCTCAGTCGGAAGATATAATGATATGCATGATGATGATCCTGTAAAACTGTATTCTCATCTATTCAGAGAATTAGATAAGAGAAAAATTGCATTCATTGAATTAAGTAACAATGATGATCCAGAAAATCATGATGAATATGGTTATCCAGCATCGAGAAAATAGGTTCCAGATCTGTATCAGTAGTTGAGACCTCATTTCAAGGGAGTAATTGTCGGAAATTGTGGCATCACTCCAGATGATGCTGCAAAAGAGATAGGTTAAGGTTTATATGATATTGCATCTTACGCTCAACTCTACATTCCAAGTAAAAGATAATAAAATATAATAGATCCGGATTTAGTAGAGAGAGTTCAAAACGGGTGGCCTTATCCAAAACAAATAGCTTGGGATAAAATATATGGTGGTGGAGCAGCAGGATATACCGATTATCCATTCCATAAACCATGAAGTGTCCAAGTGAATATATAAAATAAATATCAAATTTTAAATAATCATCCATAATGTCTAAACTTTAAATTAATTAAGGATCTAAAATAATAATATAACTCCGTACACAAAAATAGATCGTGGAAAATTTCAGATACTTCATAGCAAAAATTGTTAGATTTGAAGGATTTGAACTCCATTAAGCAAATCTAATTTATTTAAAGAGCTTAGCAAGAAGAAAATTCCCTTTATCAAATTGCGAATAATAACGATCCATCGATTTATGAGAATTGTGGATTATTAGACTCCCGAGATTAACTTCCTGACTTATATTAAATTAAATACCACATTTCAATGGTGTTATGGTGGACAAAAGTTGATTTTGACAGGTGAAAGAACAGTTAAAGAAATAATGATGGGATTTTTGTAATTGAATGTATTTAAATCATTAAGTATTCGGTAAAATTAAAAGAATACTTTTTTGCCTCATAATTAGAAATTTATTTGTAAGTAAATAAATAATATGAATATTAGAGTTGAGTATTTTGATGAATACGCAACCACTTTCAATCCACCAATAGGGTTAATGAGTATATAAGAAAAAACTGAGGTTATTAGGTAGTTAATTAAAAATGCTAAGGAAATGTAAAAATAAATGGATTCTTTTTAAGATGAAAAAGATCTGATAGATAAGAGAGAGTAAGATAAGGAGTTTATTCGCACAAAAAACTAAAAAGCAAATAATATGAGGTCAAAACAAAAAATCAAGTAATTTATAAAGAGGAAAAAATGGTTGGATTAAAAAGATATACTTTAATAGGTTAATTTGGAATGGCCCAAAAATATGAAGGTAAATTCAGCTTGTAGGTCTTTAATTGATGACTTGATATCAATATTAAAAGAGTAAAATTAAAAAATCTTGGATTACTAGCAAACCATCTCGGTCTAAAAGCAAACAATCTAGGATCTGAAGCAAAAAATCCAGGATTAGTAGTAAACAATCGAGTATTAGAGGCAAATAATTAAATAATATGAATAGCACTAGGTTTCAGATGATTTTTAAGGATATAATGTCATTTAAAATGAAATGGTATAAGAAGAAAACCATGAAGAGTCCATATGAAATTATAATATATAAATCAAATATAAATATCCATAATGTCGAAATGAATATTAAATTAATTTAAGAAATTACGTAATAACACATTAATATAAGAGAGATAAAAATAAAAAATTAATATTTCAGAATAAAGAATAACTCAAAACAAATAATGTAATAAGACTTGGAGGTGTTGTTTAAACCAATAAAGGTTGGCGAATTGGAAATAAAAAATAGATTCATGATGGCAGCACTTACTAGAATGAGGGCGAAATTAGATGGCATTCCCAATGATCTTCATGTTGAATATTACAGTCAAAGACACTAAGCAGGTATCATCTTGACTGAGTGCACGTAAGTAGCAGAAAATGGCACAGCATTCCCTGGTGCTGCAGGCATTTATAACGATGCATAAGTAAAATTCCTTAAAAATCTTAAATAGGCAGAGGGATGGAAAAAAGTCACAGAGGCTGTCCATGCAAAAGGAGGAGTCATATTCATGCAAATTTGGCATGCTGGAAGAGCTGCAATCGCTTCATTCTAGAATGGATTGATTCCTGTGAGTTCATCCAATGTCCCTATCAGATTCAAACCCCATGGAGGAGGAGAGTACAGTGTTCCAAAGGAATTATCGAAAGAGGAAATAAAAGAAGTTGTTGAAATTTTCAGATAAGGTGCTTTGAGAGCAAAAGCAGCAGGATTTGATGGTTTAGAACTTCATGGAGCAAATGGATATTTGATTGATTAATTCTTAAGAACATCAGCAAATAAAAGAACTGATGAGTATGGAGGATCAATAGAAAATAGAGTTAGATTTCCATTAGAAGTCATTGATGCTCTGATTTCAGTTTTTGGAGCAGGAAGAATAGGAATAAAGGTTTCACCTCGTAATAATATATAATATATATTTAGTTGGTAGATATAACGATTAGATTGATGAGGATCCTGTCGCTCTCTATTCTCATTTCTTCAAAGAGCTTAGCAAGAGGAATATTGCCTTTATTGAACTTATGAATAATAATGATCCATCGACTTACGAGAATTACGGATATCCAGCTTCCAGAGAATAAGTTCCTGACTTGTATGAAAAGTTAAGACCTCATTTCAATGGTGTTTTGATTGGCAACGTGGATTTGACTGGTGCAACAGCTGCAAAAGGAATAAATGATGGGCTATTTGATATGGCATCATTTGGAAGATTATTTATCTCAAGTATTTATAATTTATCAATATAGATCCCGATTTACCTGCGAGAATTAAGAATGGATGGCCACATCCATTGCCAGAAAATGCCTCAAGATTTTATGGTGGTGGAGCAGAAGGCTATTGCGACTATCCATTTTATGAGGTTAAATAAGAATGAAAGATTCCATAACATAATAAATATATTAATTATATACCATTCACCATAATACCTTTGGGTTAGGGGTTCATTTACAAGGATATCTTCACTCTAAAAATACATCATTCTCTAAGAAATAATTTCAGAAGTTTTCTTGTCACCTCTCAAAGAGCATTCTTAATCCTTAAATCAATAATAATTCCATAAACGTGATAACAACTTGGTGATTCTCGATGAATATGTAATTCTAATTCGAGATGCTTCATACATTTTTAGTTTAATGGTATTGTTAGTATTAAATTTTCTTTTCAGAATCAGATTTTTTTGTTTTAGGTTTTGTTTGTTTGGTGAGTACATTAAATGAACTAAAAATTTTAAAGTATAATCATTGTGATTCCTTTAATTATTGATATATAGGTGACATCATGTATTGATTGCTGTCATTGTCAGAGTTGTTTCTGAGCTGAAGAAGAGGTGATAATTAATTTGAGGGACTTACTTAATAGGGAAAGTTGAAATTCCTTATGGAACTCTACATCATTCTGAATAATGGTGACAATGATGGATCATTTTGTTATTACTACTACTAGGCTTCTATTTTACAAAAGTCAGGTTATTACTATTGTAATACATAACTGAGTAATAAACTGATTCTATCAATTTTAACATCTAAAGTTTTCTTAGACTGATGGAGTTCAGTCCATATTTGTCTATGCTAGTCCATGATCTAGTCATTCTAGAGTTGAATATCTTGGAATTAGCCTTCGAATTTTTGTTATCTTTATTTCAAAAATTCTAATTCAATATCCATTTATTTCTACAAATCTGTTGGTTGTTTGGGTTTCTTTATAACCTTGTTTTTACTTTTGATAGGATTTCTCTTTATAAGGGATAATTATTTTCTATTTAAAAAAAAAAATGATAAATTTTTTTATTAGATACTTATTTCCTTTCTTGAAGTAGGGATGAGAGAAAACTTCATGGTTTTCAGAATTCCGTGCTTTCAAAAATTCATACATATTTAGTTGTCTTAAAAAAGAAGAGAAATGATTATGTTTGAAGTAATGTAATAGAACTTCTTACTCCATCATCTTTGGTTTCAATACTATGAAATACTCGCCATCTTCACTC
The DNA here is from genome assembly GCA_016759055.1 of Paramecium bursaria. Classification (NCBI taxonomy): domain Eukaryota; phylum Ciliophora; class Oligohymenophorea; order Peniculida; family Parameciidae; genus Paramecium; species Paramecium bursaria. The sequence goes on from VMTU01000228.1 coordinate 20,052, forward strand.
CATCTAATAATATGTTCGAATTATGGTCGGTTCTTTATTAAATATATATTGTACTTGATCATCAAGTATGTCATATAATTTAATAATGAATGCTGGTGTACTGAATGGTCCTGGTTAAGACATACAATTTTATTTTTTTAATATATTAATGATTTAGAATTATTTTATATTTATCTTTATCATCTACCTTCTCTTTAGGCTGATTACGCGTATCTTTTTAAAGCATTCGTTATATTGTATTCTTAAAAGTATATTTCAGCCTGACATAAATAATAAAATGGTAATCCAAGTAGTCTTCGATCATAAACTAAAATTAGGGGAGTCTTTAAAATTTCTAATTTCTAACCTTAGTAATTTAAATACAATTTATTATCTTCTATATCCTAATTAGTTACAGTCACTCCATCGAATTTATGAAAACCTTCTTAAAAGTATATAATTTTCTAGATCTCATTATTTTTTATTTCAGAAATAATTTAGAGATTATTCTTTATGGTAGATATTGCCTAATCTGTAGGCTATTTAAATGCCATTATTATGTATTTGGGAAGTTTCTAAAGTTTATCGATCATTAATTTAATATTATATATTTTATTTATTCTCAATTTGATTGGAACTAGCTTATATTAGGTTATGTGGACTGATGTGGCGAATAGGTAATTTATGACTAAGATTTCTTAGCAGAAAAATGTATATTTTCGCTCAAATAATTCTATGTTGATGCTTACGATATGGGGATTAGTTAGTTGTTTGTAAAATTTGTTGACTATGATGGCTGTTTAGATGGAACTTTCTTAACCATTTTATATTATATCTTATCTTATTAGCCTTTATATTATTGTTTAGACTGCGCTAGTATTGCCTCTAAAGTTCTTGCGCATGGAGCTATGTTAATTCCTCTTTTTCTTGGGCAGCATATTTATCTTTCATAAATATATTTAGGAAGAATTTTATTTGATTGGTAATTTATAGTGGCCACAAAGACAGGTTATGGATTATCTAATGTCACTGATCTATATGCATTTATAAAGTTATCATCCAATCTTGAATTCATTAATTTTGACTATTGCAAAGCATTTTGCGTATCTACAACGCCATATTTATCTCTATATTTCAGCATCTGAAGAACATCCCTGCAACTGGGTCTTAATTATTGGTTTCTTCTCAACATCATTCCTACTAGGCATATTAACTGATAAGTGTATTAGTTCTTCTCATGAAGTGCTATTAGCTGTTATTTTATTTCATCATATATTGGGTTTCCTCCATAATCATAGATTTTCAAATCATCTAGTTTATAAATTCGTTTTTTTACCATTATAAGTCATCAATTTCAGGAAGACTACTCCTATTTGGAATATGTCTTGATTCTCTTTTTTAGGGTTTGGAAAGGCAAACTAATCCAATATTTTGAGTTTTCCTTTTTGATACCTAATTGTTTTTAGATCAATATTTCCATGAAATAGAAATAAATTTTATTCATGTAAATAAGCACAGACATCGATAAGTTATTCTAACAACTAGGAATATTTTAAATTATAATGGTATATACCATCCACATTTCTGGTTCTTTGAAGGAACATCCTCTATTCAGCATTTCAGTTAATAGAGTACGTGGTACGTATTCGTAATATTGAATATGGACTTCATAGGATTTAAAAAAGTCTTTTTCAACATTATATCCGAAATATCTAATTAGATTTCCATGTTTGAGTTATTCTCTTTGTTGATGGATATCCTCTGATTTCATTCTGATCTGTGTTGAGGTAATAAAACTATTTTTATAAAAATTCTTAATTACCTTTCCAAACACATTTGTTTTTCCCAACTTATAGACATTAATAGAACCATATTCTGGATCTTAAAGTGCCTTTACAAAATCAAGATCATAATTGGTGCCCTGTTAATTGATATTTTCGAACTGGATTGTATTTCCCATTATCAATAAAATTTAATATACTTAAATACTATATATATCACAGAAACCCATGCTGCAATTGCAGCAATCAAGTACAAATCGACAAAGGCAGAAACGTATTTATAAACACTAGCCTAAGTAACTTAAGATGAGTAAAATTTCTTTTCTTTATATTATAGTGGTACTCTTACTACATGTTTGAATATTTATCTAAGTAACTGAAAAATAAAACATTATATTTACGTTATTTAAATCTGTTATAAATCTTGAGTCTTTTTAAATGTTAGGGGGAGATCTATTCAAATTGAATAGATGGTTTAATTATAAATTAAACAAATGATCAAGTAATTAGTGATTATATGAAATCCCATACATACTTTCGACGATTATTTTTTGAATTACTTCATTAACATTACTATGAGAGTCTTTTAACAGCGTAGGTCTATCTTCTGACTTAAAAATCATTATATTGACATCCTTGTTAGTTTCGATCAATTTTAGAGGGGATTATTAGGTTTTGAACTATTTCAATAAACTCAAAGTATGATTTTGTTAATCGATTATCTCTTATGTAGTTACTTAATTGTATTCTATAAATATAGAGTTTCCTTTAATCACTTCAAAAATGAAAATTGTATCAATGCTGTTAGTGAACCTTTAAAACTCAGCTTTCTTGAATAAATTTTTTAGTCCAAAATGATCCAATTATCCTGTTGTAGTGATGTAAAATATAATGTTTCTTTCTCTTCTGGTGTTAATTTCATATATATCATAGAGACTTCTAGCAATTGAAAAATAAACCTCATGTTAAGTTCCTTGAGGAAAATTAAGAATATCTGATGAAGGAAGCTCAGAGTCTATTTGCAATACTAATAAGGTGGAGGGGCTATTTTATTTAAATCCTGTCAAATCGTAGAGGCATAAAAAATCCTCTAATTATAATTAAATTTATTTGGCATCTACTCCTGATGCACTAATCATTAGATCTTCTTCCAATTAGGGTTAGGCATATGTAAAGAATACTGGATTATTTTATGATTTGTTTGCTATTATTATTTCTTTATAAATACCAAGTTCATCATATTTATCCCAATCAAATGTGTCTAATGTTATTAATAGAGGACCATTATGATCCTGTAATTCGCTGAATTTAACCCATTATATTCTTCGAGGGCCTGGTTGGTCTGACACTTAGAGTGAAAACGTATTGACTCTACTCTCTTAAAGTCTGTAGAGCTCAATAGAGTGTGCCACGCTTAAGAGCAGAAATAACATTAATAAATCTTTTTAATTTATGATGAACTTCGAGGATCTCCTCTCATCAGTATCTAATAGATAGGAATCTGACTGCTATTATTTGGACCCACCTGAACCCCTCTAAGAATACAACAAGTACTAAAATATGTTATTGGATCCAAAAAAAGTGAGCCCCACAATTTTTTGGTTTGTCATTTGCTAGCAATATTTTCCACTTCAAATCAACGTTGACATCAAGTAGATAATGGATTTATAATTATATTCATAATCTCAATCATATGGACATCTAGATGATCTATTAATAATAGAAATGCGCCAAGTAAATGTTTTAATTTTCATCAAGGTTTTAAAACTAACACCCTAACGCCGACATTTCCGAGTTTATGGAATATCTTGAGTCCTAGTAAGAATAATTACTAAAATCAATAAACTTGGAATAATTCAAGATTATAGAAAGTCCCCTAAAATTTGTCGATCATCAAGATGTTCTGAGAGACTTAGTAGGACTAACTGAAGTAGAATAGCAATACCTCCAATATCTGGAATCAAGAGAAACTGTAGTTGAAGAGTATCAAATGTCCAAAATGCCTCCAAGTGCTAGAAATCTTCTATCGAAATCTTGTTAAATTTGCAATGAGTCAGCTGATGATAAAGTAGAGACTTGCTCTAAGTGTAACATATAAGTGCATAAGAAATGTTATGGTCATATCGAAGATCAGACATGTCTATTGTGTCTAAATTTTGGATCTCAGGGAAGATTAATGATTTGTCCTCTATGTACAAGAAGAGGAGGAGCCATGAAGCCTACAATTCAAATGAAAGACTCGATATTCGAAACTCTTAATCCATCATATCATGAATATGCGATCACTCATAAATTAGATAGATAAAAGTTGCCTGAAAAACATGAAACATATGATTTCTAGTAGGTTCAATATCAAAACAATGATAAAGATGAAGCTCCTAAATCTGAGAAAGTTTGGTGTCATGTTATTTGCCTGAAATTATTTGATAATGATCTTCTGAAGGTTGATAAGCGAAAATTCAACTCTATGTGTTGTATTTGTAAAACCAAGAAAACAGGTGCATGTGTCCCATGTGCAAAAGGAAAATGCACTTAGTAGTTTCATCCTGAATGTGCAAGGAGAGCATAAATATTATTTTAGAATCAAGTTTATTGCCCTAAACACCAACCTTTAAAACTTAGGTCAGTTCTTGATAATAAGCATGCGTCAATGATAGAAGAAATAAGACAATATCACAAATATTTAGAAAAGGTAGATGTTCCAACTAAGATGATATCTCTGGATACTCATTTACATAAGGAGGAAATGAAATAAACACAATAATCAATAGAGTAGGATATAAAGGCAGAGAATGAAGCCTTGTTATAAAGAATTTAGGAATAAATGGAGATTGATGAAAAGTTTTACATTATCATAGAAAAAAATTAAGTTACTAGAATAAATCTACCGTAATAGAGATCTTTGTATGAAATTGCAGCTGAAGATAGTATATGGAAATATTTAGCTGATGAGAATTTGAATGAGAATTAGATTTATGTTTTATATTAGAGAGCTGTGAGGATGAGGAAAAAGATAAAGCCATAAGCTATTGTGTAATTGGAAGAACTGCCAGCAAGGAAGAGAAAATCAATATATGGAAAGTCGAAATACCTAGGCAGAAAAAAATAACACTGTATCTGTTAAGGATAGGCTAATGACGATATGATGTGTATATTATTAATAATAAACATAGAGTGTGAAATGTGTAAGGAGTGGTATCATCTAAAGTGTTTAGGATTCATCGACTCCATAGAGAAGGCTTCATCCATCATATTCTATTGTTTTAAATGTGAGGTCAAATTAGAGAGACAATAACAAACTTCCTATAGATATAGGCATTTATTTTTAGATCCTTCATTTAGAAATTTAAGGACTCATGATTTAAGAAATTTAGAGAAAAGAAATTATAGATAATTATCCAAATGAGTATCATAAATCATAATTATAAATATATATCTTATTATTTTTAACTCATAACAAATCATTTATTATTCACAAGAATTTATAAAAGTGGTTAGATTAAAATATATTTAGTAATTATATGAATATATATATAATCCTCATACCCTTTTAGTAAATTGTTAAACTCAAGACTTAAAAGTAAATACCCTATTAATTTTAATGATAGTATATAACTATTTCTTAATAGTTTAAAGAATCCCTGAGAACATTTATTTTCAATTATCCATAGTAGTATCGTTAAAAATATACGCTAGTTATGAAATTTTATATTTTACAAAAATATAATACTAATTTTATCTGATACACTCCTCTATATATTATCAAGTTGTATCTATTATAAGGAAATTAGAATTAACATTGAAATTGAAGTATCTTATTTGGATTAATGTTCATGTTAATCTCATCTAAGTTAAAATAAGTGACCTCCATAACCTTTGCATTTATCAAGTATTTTTATGAAATATCCAGAATGATTTTGGATCTAAATTGGCTAGAAGATATTAATTAAATCCAATAGTCATCCGAACTGATCATTTATAAAATTATATTTTAACTAATTCTTCTATTTATGGATTTAAAACTCACATTCCTAAGTACCTTGATATTCTAAATAGAAATTCTCTATCTCTTAAATTAATGAATAATTATTATAGTTTTGTTAGAAGCTCTAAATAGATAAATGCCATCAATCATGAATTTGAAATGGTGAAAGATAAATTAGTAGATAGTCTTTGGGTTTAGTTCTTAAGGGCTTATTAGAATAAATTTTAAATTATTCTTTAATCTTTTCTTCTTATTCCCATAATTCATTAATCTAATTTATATCAAGCATTTCTATTTTTTCCTCATTCTATTCTTATTCCTATTATTAAAAACATTACAATCCTTAATTTTAAGTTTCAATCTTAGAGCTCTCTTAATATGTATGGTTGGTATGATCTTAGTTAAATAGGTGATCTGAATATTAACTCAATTTTTACCAAATTAGTATGTTTAATATGGGGACTGGATTAATGAAAGTTTGTTTTCTTTTGTTTGCTTCAAAATTGATTATTGATCTGTGTTTGTTTTAAGTCTCAGTCCAATAATAACTTTGAATTCTGCATCTGATGATTCAAGTAAACTTTTACTATAATTTGAGTGCAACATCAAATATTAAAATTATTTAATTAATCACATAATCAAATAAGCCTGCCCTCTATTTATATAAGAAATCTAACATGATTTGAGCAAGAGCGAAGAAATTTAGATTATATTTTAAATTAAATATTAATCATCCTTTGATAAAGCAAACCATTCTCCTATTATTATCTTATAAGGGATAATATTAATCACTTATAATTTTCATATTAGAATAGTTGGCTTGTGGTTTAAATTTCTTAATTTATAAAGTAAAATAAGCTTTTCATAAAGGAAAAGAACCTATTAATAATGTATAATAAACTTTTCAAGCTTTAAAATCAACTATTTTTACTAGATTATTAACAAATATCGTATTCTAAGCACGAAACCATAAATGTAGTTTGAATTTCTAAATTAATAATAAAAAATAAAATTTTTAAATTGTAGAATATATTTTTGACTATATTTACAATCAAATATCCCACTCTAAACACGAAATTCTAATTCATAATCATCATACGGTTTGTTTACATGCATATCAGAATACCAAACAGCATTTACAACATAATATAATTATTATTTTATATTTTTTTAGAAATTAATCTACAATTTAACCTTTATATTCAATAATTTGTATTATCTATGGTATAGATACATATCAAATTACTATCTAGTGGATTTTCAAATATTATACAAGTGATTTTAATTTTTCGAAAATTATAATAGAACTTCAACTTTATATTTTAGATATAGTCACATTTACTTGAACTCTATCTAAATAATTTTTATTATATATAGATATTCCTTTTCGTTTTGAATAAAATGAAGAATATAAATATTACATCAATGAGGTTATTTCCATTCAATTTTGATATATCTATTCCCTCTTTATGCATTTCCCATAAGGGTGACATATCTCTCAATTTGTTTACAGCTTCAGACAATTCTTTCGCTAAAAAGTCTACCTCCTTTTTTGATGTGGATTTCCTGTTAAATTAATATTTATTATT
>VMTU01000171.1:0-28549 GCA_016759055.1 Paramecium bursaria
ATATTAGTAGCATATTTATTATGTCCTTTAAAATCATTAATAAACATTATTAAAATAATAAATAAAATTATGATAGAAAAAGGATATTGTTAATTAACAGGACATAAAGGTTATGAAATACTTGAGATATGCATTCGCCGAAACTGCAATCAATAAACCAGATGGATTTGTTAGATATGCACAGATTAGGGAATTCATAAGCATAAGTAATCTAAACCCAAAACATTAAATCTCAACGATTTTAGATAGCGTGTGTTAACTCCTAGTTAATAAAGATTTTAAGAAGGAGCCAATTTAATATATTCATTTTACACGAAATATCTTAATGAAATTCAATAATTAATGAATAAATTGTAGTTTTAAATAATAAATAAAGAAAATTAACCAATGGAAGCATTAAAAAATTTTCAAGAAAACCCCTTCAGTCTTAGTAATAAGCAACTGTATAGTTTAGTGGCTTTTTCAAAGGATATTATTAACGATTATAACGTAGTGAGTCGTAAATTGGAATTTGTGGTTAGTTCATTACGTTAGTTGCTAAATAAATTACATTCAATGATTTGGGAACTCAAATCTGAAAACGAAACATTACAATGCATCCAAAGAGAAGTGAACAATTTATAAAAACAAAAAAGTTATTAACCAATAGTTAAGTGTTTGATTCAATTTAAGTCTTTTGGCGCTAGAATATCCCCAAATGAATCACGTTTTGTATACTGTAATGAGAATGGTCAATTACAATTGAATCACCCCTTGAGCTGTAAAAAATTAGGAACAATAAATCAAGAAAACAAGGTTCATTTAGTATCATTCACTCTAAACTCTAAATAACTTATTATGTGCTAACCAGAGGCTATCAAATTCTACAGAATGGGAATGATATGTAAATTATAATCTAAGATAAAATTAAATAATTAAACTGAAATTACCAAGTTAATATAAATAGATTCAAATTAAATCTTGATTAAAGTTAAATAATCGAAAATTATTATTGCAGATATAGTAAATCATAAATAAAAATTAAAACTAGAATTTGATTTTAATTGCGCTTTAGAGATTGATTATGATTCTTAAAGATCGGAAATAATAATCTGTTACAAAAATTAAATCTGCTTTTACAGCATTCATGGTAAGCTATTATTTACATTATAATTGGAAGATAAAAAATTGATAGAATAAATGTAAAAAATATAAAATAGTAATAAAATATTAATATACTATGATAATTCAGTAAGGATGATAACAGTAGATTATGAATCATAGACTTTTAATACCTTTCAAGAAAGTGGCCTTACATCATATCATAACTTTTAATTACTCTGTAATTATTCATTAATTGCTATTGTAGCTTAGACTGCAATTTATATTTTAGATGATGATTTAAACATCATTCAATTAATTCCATTTTCTGAAGAATTAAAGGAGTATTTTAGAAGGGGAATTTAATAACAAGGTTCTTTAGGGTCCATAATATTATAAGGAGATAGTATTTATTAAAAATAAATTAGAGACTCTAGAAATAATCAGATTGTCACATCCAAAATGAAATATCATAAAAATATATAAATTAAAATAAGGATATCAAGATTTGTTTTAAACAATTATTAGTTCTTTAGTATATAAAAGATAAGTAAATAATAAAAAGTTCAATTGCCTGATTCATAAGCTTTGATATATATTTCCACTACAATCAAAGTCCCTTTGGTAAATTATTGTTTTATGATTTTATCTTATTATTATGTTGCATCTGCTTATAAATGCAATCCTTGTGATTATTTAAGACTATACTTTGATAGTAATCATTAATTTTATATTTCTGAAGAGGAAATCCGAATAAAATATTTCAATGAGCGATGATCTGACTCTAACTACAAATTACAAAAGTTTATTTAATCACAGTTAAGAATTTGGTAATAATAATACATGGCTGGAGATCTATGAAAATCTTGCCTCTATTTATCATATGTTTTAAACATATGAAATAATTATCATAGTATTAAAAAAGCATATAATAATATTTAAATATTATATTAAAGAATGATTGCTTAAAAATATTGTTAATTAAAGGGCCACGAATAAAAGGAAGTGATTTAGATTTGCTTGTACCAGGAATGCGGGCAATTCACGAGATGGATGTGCTTGTTATGTAATTAGAACCAAATCCATAATCATAGACTAAGAACTTCTCATCATATATAGGAAATCCCTATATTTAACAATAATGTGTTAACAAATAATTATTCAATATTTAAAGAAAAAGCCAAAGGAATCGATTTAATTTATATAAAATATCTTAAAGAGATTGAATAAATAATTTGTCAATTGTAGTTTTCTTTAATACATAACTAAAGTGATGAATAAGCATTTATTAAGTTTTAAGAAAACCCTTTCAGTCTTAATAAAAAGGAATTGGACAGTTTAGTGAATTTTGAACAGGATATAATTGATGGTTATAGTAACTTAGTTCGTAAATTGGAATCTGTTGCTAGTTAATGCCGTGAGTAGATAGCTAGATTAGATTAAGTTATTTATTCATTCAGGAAATATGAAACTTATAAATAGCCGAATGCATTTAATAATAAGTCACAACATATTAGAGATAAAAAACTTATTAATCTGTGGATTAATTTTAAATAAGGTATAACTCTTTTGGTGCTAGAGTATCTCCAAATGAGAAAAAACTAGTATTTTGTAATGAGAGAGGTCAATTACAATTTAATCATACCTACAGATGTACAAGTATAGGAACGTTATAATTATAATTGCAACGTGAAATTGAGTTAGTAACATTCTCCAAAAACTCAAATTTAATTATTTTATAATAATGGGGGGCTCTGAAAATCTTTAGATTAGGAAGGATATGTAAACTAGAACGTATTTTACGGTTAAATCTTATTAATTAAATTAATAGTTTAATTTTCATAGATTCAAATTTGATTTTGGTTAAGAACAATAAGTCGATGATTATATATGATATATTAGAGCATAGATAACATTTAAAGTTAGAATTAGACTATTATAGTGGCATGGACTATGATTATTAAAGATAGGAAATCATACTCTAAATGGATGATAAAATTTGTATTTATAGCATTTAAGGTAAGTTATTATTTAATTCTAAATTATAATCATATATCAGTTAATTGTAAAAAATTTAAAATAGTGACAATATATTGATTTATTAAAGTTCAACATTAAATTTAATGAAGGTGGATTATGAATTACAGAAATTAATAGTAATTAAGTAATTCTCCATAAGAATAGATACTCACTTTTCATTGCTTTGCAATAATTAACTAATTGCGCTTGTTAGCTCATACGGAATATATATTTTAGATGTTAATTTAATAAAAATTTAATTGATTCCCATTTAAAATCCATGTAGCAATGTTCAAAAAAGTGGTAAATAATAAAAAGATGCTACTAACTTCCTAATATTATAAGGAGAAAGTATTATTTATAACATAAATTAGACACCTTAGAACTTATCAGATTATCAGATTTAAAATGATAAAAATAATTATATGGATTATTGAAGAACGAGGATCAAATTTAATTTATATTATTTATTTCCTACGTCATCTCGTTTATGCAACATAAGTAAAATTATGAGTCTGAAACTGCCTAAAAGTTTAATCTTCCTATCCATTTCCTTGATTTCGATTCTTAGTTACAATCATCAGACAAATTGTTAATTATTCTATAAAGTTTTATATTATTCTTATACTCAGTCTATTTAATTTCCTTAGTCTATTCTATTGCTTGGATTGTTGAAATTATTCATTCTACATATTTTATAGAATCCTTAAGAACGGGCATATATATATGATTTCTATGGTCCAACATCTGTTAGAATTTAGAGGTTATTTATCAATTAATTTTAGAAGGAGTAGGATGGTTAATCATAAAGAGAATCATAGTATAGATGTTAGTAAAAATAAAAATATATGAATTAGGCTTGTGATTAAGGATAAGTTATTGTTTCAAAATAATAACTAAATCTCTAAAAAAAGTTCCTTTATTTCTTTATTTTTAGAATAAATGAAATTATTGTAAAAAAAATATATTTAATTATTTAATGATAATGCATTGTTCATTAGATGCGCCAGTTATGCAATTAGTAAGGAATTCATAATCACGAACTATTTAGTGTAGAGCATTCAAATCATATTGATAACTTTAGAAATCGTGTGATAATTATTAATTATGATATTTTTTAAGAAAAAGCTAATAGAGTTGATTATCTATATAAGAAATATTTTAAAGAGATTGAATAATAGATAATTCAATTGTAGGTTTAATTAGTAAATCAAGATAATAAGTTGATTGAATAGGCTACAATTGAATAATACCTATAGCTGTAGAAGTTTAGAAACAATATCAATAAAAAAAAAGATTGATTTAGTATCCTTCAACTAAAAGGCCAATTTAATTATTTTTATGTTAATAGGGTGCTTTAAAAATCTTAAGGATACGAAAAATATTTAAGCTTTAATCTAGTTTACAATTAACAAACATTAATTATTAAATTACTAAACTAATATTTATAGGCTCAAATAAAATTTTGATTTAGAACAATTAAGGGACAATCATTATCTAAGATATAGTAAAACATAGGTAAAATTTATAACTAGAAATCAAATTTAGTGAGATTGACTATGATTATTAACGGAAGGAAATCATCTTGAATTAAAATAAATTTTCTTCTACAGCATTTTTGGCATGCTATAATTATCCTATGAATTTAATATATATCATACATGAGATAATTTAAGAAAATCTAAAATAGTGACAAATTATTGATGGGCGTGAATAGTAATTAGTTGTAATGAAGGTGGATTATTAATTGTAGAAGTTACTCTGACTCACTAATCCTCGATAATGTTGAGCATCTACTAAATAAATTCAAACAGCGTGAAACTATTAATAGGACACTATAAATTTAATAATATTATAAGGAGAAAGTATTTAATAAAATAAATTAGGCACTCTAGAAATAGTCAGGTTATCAGATCCAAAATGAAATATCATAAAAATATAAAACATATCAAAAATTGTTTACATTTTCATCTATGCTCTCCTATCCTTTACCTTTACCTTTATTTTCTCAATCATGCCTTCAATAATCAATAGATCTATTGCCTAACATTCATAATATTATCTATTTCATCTGCTCTAAAAGTTCTTGTGCAATCTATTTGATTTCTAAGTCAATTACTTCGATAGTTGAAACCCTTTATCTTTTATTTCCTCTTCTATTTCACAACAAAGTATTAATGATCTAAAATAACAGTTTTTTTTTTTTCTTAGCCTATCCATTACAGATTTAATTAACAATTGGAATATTTGACTCTTTCATATTAATTATTGATTTAGCCACTATAACTAGCAATTTAATTTTTTAGATTAAACATTTCAATTACTAATTATATTATCTACAATTAATCATCCATTAGATTTCAGATCAATAATTTAAGGGTTTATATTTAGCAATTTTTGTATTTCATCTTTTAGGAATTTGGTTAATAACTATCTAAAACAATCTAATGGTATTTTGTTTTCATATTTTTGTTAAGTATCATCCATAAGTTATGATATGTATTGAATTGCCTATTACATAATTTTTGTATTATTTCAACTAATCGAACTCTGAGAATATTTTATATTTACTCACTGTTAGTCACCTCAATTATATAATCTTATTTTATTGCATCATTGTGATTATGAAACCATTTTAAAAGGCACGTCTAGCATTAAAATTTCGATTTTTCTTACGCATAAATATGTGGATAGATTGTAGCAGTGGTCTATGATATCGCATTATCTTAGTTTAATCATTTTAGATAATTTAACAAAATTATAATTCTTAAAAAAGAGTGAAATGGTTTTGTAATTAAAAAAATAAAAAATAAATTTTTACTCTTAAGAAGATGAAATAACATTATCACACCTTTAATATTAAATAAATATGCTAAAAACGATACTCATTATCAATATAGTTATTTTGGCTTATTGTGCTGATCAAAGCTTTGAATTAGACCCCTGCTCTAACATTGTTGAAATAGGCAAAAATGTAGACATGGGGCTGAAACTCAAGAAAATACAAACTGAATCTTTAACTCTGGCCAAAATTTCTTCTGAATTAGAAGAAGGTGCTCATGGATTTAAGAGTACTTTGGGAGCTATTAAAAAATTGAAAGACATTTATGGTCATAAGGGTATAATCATCATTTAAAAGTAGTGCTTCTTTAATTAAGCACTCAAGCTGATCAAATTTAAAGAATTTCTTAAGATAGTGCAGAAAAGACATACAATTAACTGGCTAGTGCATTAAGTGAAATAAGTAAATGAAAATGTTATTATTACAGGAGCTGTAAGCAGAATTTATCCAGAATTAGAAAAGGCACAACACATCTTCGATACAATGAGAAGTGATATAAATTAATTCTAAACGTATGCTAAAGACTTAAGGATAAAATAAGAAACGATAGATGAATACCTGAAACATGAAAGTTTGATTAATGATTGTGAAAGACATCCATACGTGTTGAAAAACATTCTATCCTCAAGCTCAAGCACTGAAGAGGAAGAGGTCCATAAAGTTGAATCAAAGAAAACCTATTCATCACCATCCACTTAACCAACTGGGAAAAGTTCAGGTCCAAAACCAACTGGGAAAAGTGCAGATCCAAAACCAACATCTCCAACCAAATAAACAAGACCTTCACATCCTATGGCAAAAAAATTTTCTTTAAGTAATAATATTTAAAATACTTTTAAATAGATTTAGGAGTTCATAAACATGTTAAGGGACATCTTAAAAATAAATCAAAACATGATAAAAACAAAATGATAAATGTCTCAAGGAAACAATGAGTTATTTTATAATAAAAACAAAATTATTAATATTATAATTTGTAACACCTGTACCACATTTGTATGCACATAATAACTTCAAATCAATTTTTTGTTCTCAAAATAGTTGAAAGTTATATTATAGATTAGTATAGATTTTTATTTTTTTCATTTTATAGAAAAAAATATATTTTAATTACTGAAAATAAAGTTAGAATAAGAGATTAAAGCATAGCCATTTATTCTTAATTTTAAGCTTGTATTAATAAATTACTTAACCTCTTCAAATTATAAATAAGGTGAAGTTTAGAAGGTATTTTGCCTCATAATCAAACTTGTTCATCAAATAAATACAGAGTTCTATTATGGTGACAATTGTGAAAAAATAAGCTTTATCAACTATACAATATTGCTAAATAATACTAATATTAGGAAATTTACCAAATATTTTTAGTGCAAGGTACTTATTATTTAATGCCTGCATTCAATATAATCGATTTTATTCTCGTTTGTTGAGGTTTGTGACTAAATTAACGCCTCAAAATGCTCTTATTGTTTTTCAAAACTTTTTATTTTATCAATTTTTGACTGGCAATGGTACCATAAGTGTTTTTTTTTTAACAAAAATATTGGATAAGCTAATGTTTCAATTTTTAATTCATTTTTATTATTTCAGTTTTTTAGTCAGTTTGATCACATACATTTTGCAAACTAAAAAATATTAAGGCTCGATAAGTAAATGAAGAGGAAAATGTAACTGTAGTGAAAAAACAAACCCACCAACCATCCACTCCTTTTGTAAAGCCTACCGCAAAGACCATAAGAAATAAATAAAATTAAAATTCCACACTAAAAAAATACAAAAAAAATACAAAAAAAATTTAATTTCAAAAAGTATCATTATTTGATGCCTCTACTACACAATTGTGATGTCTGCTAGCAAATATTTATTTAATTTATTCAATATATTTTCAAATGCTAAGTTAAAATGTCCCCACGTACTACCCAAATAGGGTTCAATATCTGTAACTAAGTAGTAAAAGTTAGACCCAAACTAAATGGAATGAACTTGGTTTGCTTCTATCTCTTAAGCAAACACTATTTTATAAGCCTCAACCATCAAATGGTATTCACCAGACATTGAACTAGTTCCATCTAAAATCATCATCAGATAACTTGGTCTGATTTCATCGGTCTATTTACTTATTCTAAAAGTCTTTAAATGAGACATAATATGATATATATGTTGTTTAACAATAATGAATTTCAACTATTTTTCCAATAGAATTAAGAGTAATAGAATATTATAAAAAATATTAAATAATTGATATCATTATTATAACTATATTATAATTTAGAAAAATATTAAAAATAAAAATAAAATCATAAATCAGAATCGTCATATACTTTTTAATGGTCTTTCCCATCCCACTTTTGAACATTATTAAACTTAGGTAGTTGTTTTATACTTTGAAATTATTCTTTTCCTGATAACACATTAGTTATAAAACTATGAAATATAATATATCATACCTATCTATATTTTGTTTACTAAAAGCTCCTCTTAATTTAGCAAATACTAATTTCTTACCACTTAATGCTAAAACACCTGGATAACCAGCAGAACTTTATAAAGCCTCTTCAAATTCATAATTGTCTCCTCCTTAAGTCCATAGGATATTAACTGGCTTATTTTTGGCTGTTTTGGCAGATTCCAATAAGATGTTGAGGTAGTTTTATCTTTCTGATGCTGAACTGTCATAAATATGTGGTAAAAATGCAATTAAGCAAACACCTAATTATTAAATTCATTTATACCATTGAATTCCACACAGTTGGTTTAGAAGGTACTACTTTCATACAATTCGATTATTTCTACTTTTTTAGATTTGCTTGATTGTTCAAGTGCCCAGTCTATCATCGATTATGCATCTCTTGCTCCATCATATGGCAGAGCATCTCCATCCCTACTGAAACCTGCTGGGAAAAACTTGATTGTTGGATATCCACTAACACCGAATCTAGAGGCTAATGTGGTTGCGGCTGTTGCATCGACTTTAGCTACTTTGACCTTTCCTTTTAATTCTGAACCAACCTTATTCCATTCTGGCTCTAATTTTTTGCAATGTCCACACCAAGGGGCGTAAAATTCAACAAACCATGAATCTTTGGAATTTTTAACATTTTAGTCAAAAGTTGAATCTTCAAGCACTATTACATCATCTTGCGAACCACTGGAACCAGAGGACTTCTTTCTATCTTCTCGACCCTTGTTGCTGCTTCCACTTCCACTTCCGCTTCTTGAACTGATGGCTTTTCTAATTTCACCCTACAAATAATCTGATATAGCATTGGCATTTCTTTCTCCATTATAATCTTATGGGTTGTTTTTATTATCTCCGAAAAATTTAATTGTGGGAAATCCCTTAATACCATATTAGCCTCCCAATTCTTTATAAGCATCAGCATCTATTGCACCTATGTTCACTATGCCTTCAAATTATTTAGCCACTTTTTCATATTCAGGAGCTAATGCTTTACAGTGACCACACCATGGTGCAAAGAATTCGATCAACCATAATCCCTTAGAATTTAAAACCTTCTCTTTGAAATTCTAAGGTGTTATTTGTATAACCTTCGATCTCGAATCATATAGAGAGAATGCCAAACCAACTAGGCAGAGCAAGGTTAAAACGTTCATTATTTTGTTATTTTTAATATTTTACACGCAATTTAATTCTAGAACAATTAATATTTCATAATTTAATAATTATTCTACCCTCCTCATTAGAGATTATCGTATAGTTATTCTCTGTCATATAATCCTTCACCATGGGCCCAATTACACTTTTTCTGTTCTTAGAATGCAAGCCTTATGATGGCAATTATAAATACCTTTTCCTGTTATTATTTCTAGTTGTTTTTATTTACCTTCAACTCTAATAAATTCCAATATGTTATCTAAGAAATCTATCAATTCCTCCCCAAAGTATCCATGTAAGTCTATCTTATCAAATTTATTCTATTTGATCATTATTTCAGTCAATAGCACATATGCCTTATCTTGCAATGGTATTAATTTTAGTCTTTCCTTCTCTTAATGGGCTGATAATAATGAATGATTGAATTATTTACCATACTTACCTATGTATATTGTATATAATAACCTGCACAATGATTTACAACTGTCTTTTGCATATAAATATCTGCTATCATTTTTCTTAAATTATTGTATTCATTTTGCAACTCAAATAAGGACTTACTTGATTGTTGAAAGTTAATTGATTTATTAACAGCTTACTGCTACTATTTAACTTGTCTTATCTTTTTCTCCTGATAGGCATAATCATAGTTTTTCAGTAAAAACTTTTTGCAATCATCATATGTATGAAGGTTGTCATATGCATATTCTATCTAATTCCTCTCCAACAAAGGAAATTCTTCATACAGTTCTTGGACGGCCCCAAATCGGCTATGGGGCGGAGGCTTTTTAGGGAGGTACTTATCATCATAATGAAATCCTAATAATTGTTACTCTTATTATTTGGACCTTTTCTACAAATAAGGATTGTCTCCTGTGTCTGGCAATCTTGGAAATTAGGATGGGTCAAAAGGGTTGTTCTTTTGTTGCTGTATGCATTCCATTATGAACTCTTAGGTTTTGGATATGAATTCGTTGTCGACATCATTCACATTCAAAAGCTAACCATAGTCTTCCATCTCTTATAGACCTTTCCTGCATTCATCCATCATTAAAGTGAAGTTGGAATCTTTCGACTGAATAAATGAGCGTATTGTGAATCCAACCTCTTCCATTTATTTGTCATAATCCATGAAGTCGTCGCTTCTTTATTTATCAAAATCACTAAACATCTTCTCGATTTGCTAGCTCTGCTCAGTTAAGGGGTCTTTGTAACTTAGGAGATCATCCATCGTTTTATTGATATTTTTGCCATTCTTATAGTAAGTGTCTTTGACTTTCTACGGATTTATCGTTTAGAAGATCTCATATAACTCTTAGAGGTTTTTGTCATTTAGTTTATTCTTCTTCTTCTTATTGATTTTTGTAGGAAATTTAAAATAGTCTTCTTCTGACATTATTTTATAAATAAAATTACTTCAATTAGGGGATAAATAAAATAGAATAATAATTTATAATCTAAGTTACTTAATTGATTCTACTCTAAATTATATGGAAATTTAGAATATTTAGAATAACTATTAAATACCAATTAACTCATAGTTTATATATGGAACAATTGTTTACACTCTTAAGAATGATATCATTGCTAATATGCCTACAGATAGACATGCCAAGATTGTATTGATGAATAGATCCACTAACATGGATATAAAGCAGCTCCCCTATTTAATTTCGATTGAATAATTTAAAAATAAGCTAGACAACTTCGTTTATCCCTTGGGGTTCTAAAAATTCTTAGAACAGATTGAAAACATAATTAAAGATGTCTTTATCTAGTGATATTATTATGAAAGGCATTCAAAGATAATGATAATTATAATTGATAAAATTTACATAAAAAATAAAATTGCGATGGATCTAGGAAGAATATGCTTATAGATGCATCACAAATATAAACCTATTACCGACTTCTGTACATTCGAAGGATGTAAAAACAGATGGCTATGTAATGAGTGCAAAAAGGATAATCTTCATTCTCATAATTAGATGGATGCTTAAAAATATCTAATCGATCACGAAAAGTTAAGAAAATATTTAACAAACTAAATCAAACCACTAGTTTAATTATATAAAGAACATTAATCCAATATTGATAAATTTACAAAAAATTTAGATCGTTTAAAGGAAGAAATAGAACTAGTGAAAAAAAAATGCGAAAAATAATTCTAAAATATGCAAGAGCTAAACTATCTTAAGTAGAGGCTAGATAGAGCAAACTAAGGTCTATATGAAATAACTGATGATGAAATTGATAAAATCTTAAATAATTAGATTGGAGATGTTTTGGGTTCGCCATAAAATTAATACGAAATTAATTAGATTACTTACAAATCAGAAATCCTTTTATAATCATTTTAAGAAAATGTTAAAAGCTAGTGGGTATAGTTTGAAAAGTTATAGGAAACAATAATTAATATATAATCTTCAGGAAAATCAAAATTGGAGGAAGATAAATTAGAGTATGAACTTTTGAAGTATGAATATATACGAGATAGCATATTTTGCTCATAATTTAATGAGAATTATATGGCTGTTTCCTATGCAAATCAAATAGAAATAATCGACCCTGACAAACTTAATGAATAAAATAAAGGAATTTGTTACTCTATTAAAATGACAAATATAATTACAACACTATAATTTAGTCCCTATTCTGACATCTTATTTGCAGGAGACATAAAAGGGAATCTATTTTGTTTTGATGTCAAATAAAAAATGAATAAGCTTTATGAAAAACACATCCATGAAAAACTTATATAGAAAATTGTTGCTATTAACAATAATTAAGTCATAACTTGTTCAAATGACAAATCGATAGCAATCGTAGATGGAGAAAAAGTTACCCCAGTTTCAAATGCTCATGAAGGAGAGATATATGGTTTGGAATATGATGATTAAAATATTGTATTGGTTAGTTTTTCAATTGATCATTAAATAAAATTCTTTGGCTGTTAATGTGAAATTAAGTGCAAAATTGTATGCCATTTGCCATAGATTATGATGACAAAGAAATTTGAAAATGGGAAATTGATATAACTGATTAAAAATAATAACTAGCTATTAGCTAGTGATGGAAAATTAATTCTTATATTTGACTTTGATTGCCAAAATTAAATTTTTTAAGAAAATTCAAAGTTCTAAATGCCCTTTGGATCTCTTTACTGGATACAAGATAAGTTTATTTACATAGACAAAGAGTTTCTCTAGGTCTATGAGAACGGTTTAGATGAAAAAAATAAAACTTTCGAAATCAAACATGAAATATCAAATGATCATAAAATTATTCAACCAAGGTTATATAACTAGGTGAACTATCTAATTGTTTAATCAAGCAGTAAAATTTTTGTTTATATTAGAATAAATTAACATATTTAGGAGAATAAAATAATAGAATTGATATATAATATAAAATAATTTTGAATACTTAGTATTTTTATTCATTAGATCCTAGTATTGATTATTATAATTCATAAAGCGGTTGAACTTAGTTTTGACATTAATAATTTTATAAATTACAATAAATGTATTAAAGGTCTCATAGGGAAGGGAATTGCTATCTCTTGATTAAGGTTGATGGAAATTTGATAATCTCTTGACTAATATATAAGGATATATAAAATAATTAAGAATCGATAGTATTTTGTGTAGAACCCACTAGCTAATGTTTAAAATTTTAATCAGAATATTTAATACTCATAGGAAACCTAGAATATTTATTTAGAGGAATTATAAAAACAGAGATAATTGTTGCCTATTTAAATTTTCTACAACGATTTTTACCAAATATTTATGGAGCAAATGGAGAAAGCGGAAATCTATTATTGAAAAATCGACCTATATCTTTCCGACATTAAGAATTCACACCCATAGCAATTTACTTACTTAAATGGTTGTACGATGAAAAAAGGGCGATTCTTCGTATAAACAAAAAGGTCGAAAAAGAATGTATTATTACTATAATCATGATTTCTCTAGAATTAACATTTAATAACTTATTAGGCTTCTAATTACTAAAGAATTTGTACCTCTCTAAATGGTTGCTCCTACAAAAAACAACCACTAAATAGCTTTCATAATTTGAGTCAAATGATGGATCCTAAAAAACCAAATAGCTAAAGTTCCTGGCCATTTTATGATTCTATAAAATATTTTCAATGATTGATTATAAATGTCAAAGTAATAGATCTAGATTTTTCAAAAATTACACAAAATCTGTTTACGAAGTTGCAACAAATAAATAATCTATAAAGCTCACACAATTATTGATGAAATTGTAGAGGAAATGAATCAAGCGAATATTCATTCCAAAACTTTTAATTTATGCTGATTATTAAATTAACTAGTGCATAGATCAAATGCTTGGAAAAAAAAATATGATATTTTATATATTTTTATGATATCATTTTTGGATCTGACAATCTGATTATTTCAAGTGACCCTAATTTATAATATTATTAAATTTTTAGATTTTTATTAGTTTTCTGTTATGATCTATGAATTATAATAGGGGATCACTTAAATTTTGATTAAATTAATATCTAACACAACAATTAGACGTTCGCTGACGAGTGCAATTAATGAATTATTGCAGATTAATGAAAAATAGTAACTCGACATTAATGAGGACTAGAAACAAAATATTAATTCCTCCCGTTGATAATTCATCTTCCAGACAATTAATTACTTATCTGCGCATATCAATATCTTGTCACTATTTTGAACTTTTTAAAGTTATTTTATCTTTTAAAATTATTTAAATTCATGAGAACCTTTCCTCCTTCCACAAATGCTGTAGATGTAAATTTTATTGTTTTAACATATTATGATTTCCTACCGCTAATAATCATAGTCAATCATGCTAGATTTAAATTCTAGTATTAAATTTTACCTATGTTTTACTATATCTTCGATAATAATTGTCCCTTTATGGTTCTAAATCAAAATTTTATTTAAGTCTATAAATATTAATTTAGTAATTTAATTAATGTTTTTTAATTGTAAACTAGATTAAAGCTTACATATTTTTCCTATCCTAAAGATTTTTAAAGTACTCTATTAACATAAAATAATAAAATTGGACTTTTAGTTGAAGGATACTGAATCAATCTTTTTTTTTATTGATATTTTGCCTAAAATTATACTGCTATAGATGTTATTCAATTGCAATTTTCCACTTTAATTGCAAAATACAAGGCGTCGTTCATCTGGGGATATTCTAGCACCAAAAGAATGATGCATAATAGGAAACTAACCTATAGGTTCATAACTTTTTTATTGGCAATATGCTTTCACTTATTATTTAATGTATTAGATCGTGTTTTCAGTCTGGAATGAATTAGTAATTTACTCTAGTCTATTTATCATCTCATTGCACTAACTAATCACGAATTACAATTTACGAATCACTTTGTTATTACCATCAATTAAATGTTTTGTAAAATTCACTAAACTATTTAATTCTATTTTATTAAGACTGAAAGGATTATCTTTAAACTTAAGCAATGCCTATTCAATTAGCTTATGATCTTGATTTACTAATTAATCCTACAATTGAATAATCTATTATTCAATTTCTTTAAAATATTTCTGATATAGTTAATCGATTCCATTTGCTTTTTCTTAAAAAATATCATAATTAGTAATTAACACACGATTTTTAAAGTTATCAATTTGATTTATATGCCCTACACTCAATAGTCCGTGGTTATGAATCCCTTAATTATTGCATAACTAACACATCCATCTGGTGAATTAATTGCACTTTGGGTAAGTGCATATCTAAACTACCTCATTATTTTCATGTCCTATTAATGAACAATAGCTTATCATTCTTTGATTTATCATTAAATATTTTTACTTTTTTAATACTTAGAGAATTATTTAATTTCTTTAATAATCCTGAAATAAAAGTGGAAATACCATATTGATTCAAACAATCAAAGCAATTAACTTAGCGAAATGAATAAGTAAAATCAAGGCAGAGAATAAAAGATTGAGTTTCAAGAAATTTCAGTCCTAAATTTTAATTTATTTTGCTTATTTATGAAAAAGAGCATGTTAAAAACTATATTATCTAAATAAGTTTGATATTCATATATCAATATTCCATGTGATTATGATTATTTCATTTCAAATCTGACAATCTGATTAGGTCTAAAGAGGCTAATTATGGTATAAATAATACTTTCTCCTTATAATATTAGGAAGTTTCTAGCATCTTGTTATTAGTTTCCTCTTATTTGAACCCTACTACCTAGATTATAAAAGGGAATCAATTGAATTTTTATTAAATTAACGTCTAAAATATATATTACCTATGAGCCAACAAGTGCAATTAATGAATTATTGCAGATCAATGAAAAGTGAGTATCTAAGTTTATGGAGAATTAGTTAATCACTATTAATTTCTATTATTGATAATCCACCTTCAATAAAATTAATTTTTCATTTGCAAAAATCAATACTCTGTCGCTATTTTAAATTTTTTACAATTAATTGATGAATTATTCTCTTTTAAGTTCATAAGAAAATTATCTCTGACCATAAATGTTATAGAAGTAAATTACATTATCCTAATGGATAATAATTTCCTATCTTTAATGATCAAAGTCAATCCGACTAAAATATTTTAATTATAACTATAAATATTATCTATGAGTTATTATATCTGCAATAATAATGGTCTATTTATTGGTTTAAACCAAAATCAAATTTTAATCTATTAGTATTAAACTGTTAATTGAATCAACATTATTTAAATGTAAACTGCGTTTTAGTTTGCATATGCTTCCTATTCTAAAAACTTTCAGAGCCCCCAGTTATTTTAAAATGATTAAATTTGAGTTTTTGGAGAATGTTACTAAATCAATTTTTTTCTTCATTTTTAATTGAAGTGTTCCTAAATTTCTACAGCTGTATGTATGATTCAATTGTAATTGGCCTCTCTTATTACAAAATACAAGTTGCTTTTCATTTAGGGATACTCTTGCATCAAAAGACTGAAACTTTATTGAATACTGGCCCACTGATTAATAACTTTTTTATGTATTATATGTTTTAGTTTATTCTTAAATGCATTGCAGCGTGTTCTGAGTCTTGAATGAATAAATAATCTATTCCAATCGATCTATCTACTCATTGCATTAAGTAATTACAAATTTCAAGTTATTAATAATCTTGTTATAACGATCAATTATATCTATTTAAAAGTTCACAAGACTATCCAATTCCTTTTTATTAACACTGAAAGGGTCATCTTGAAACTTAATGAATGTCTTCTCAATATTTCTGATATTTATTGACTGTTATTGACAAATAAGTAATTCAATCTCTTTAAGATATTTCATATAAATTAGATCGATTCCACTAGTTTTTTCTTTAAATATCTAATAATTATTTGTTAACACATTCTTCATAAATTTTTGGATTTCCTCTATATGCTTTAGATTTTGTTGTTGATGATCATGGATTTTTAACTAATAGCATAACAAACACATCCATCTCTTAAATTAAGCGCAGTTTGGGTAAGTGCAAATCTAGACAACTTTATTTTATTCATGTCCTGTTAATTAACAATAACTTATCATTATTTGATATATTATTTTAATTATTTCAGATAACTATTCATAGAGAACATAAAAAGATATCTGATTAATCTATTATACATGGAAATAATTTATAAATATCAATATAATTTGCTCATGATCATCACATTTTAAGAGGGCATATATAGCACATTTCCTCTATTCATAGAAATACTAGTAAATACATCAGTGAAGTCATCAAAGAAAATCGAAGAAATTTTAATATAGTCCATAGAAGAAACAAATTTAGAGAAGCCAAAATAAAGAATCAATTAACTAAGAGAACTACAAAGAGATGAATGTAGCAATTTTATCCATTTTAGATTCAATGAGCGTAATATTTTTGTTCTTACGTAGGTGCACTCATATGTAGAATAGATGATAGATGCACGACTAAAAAACTACTTATTGAAAGATTTTAACTATGAAGATAAAGCCTGAACAAATGAATTGCAAAGATCCTTTTCAAAAATATCCAAGATTAAAATTTTATAAAATTATTGACAAAAGATCTGTTGGGTGTAGAGGAAATTAAATTAAGCGTAAAATCAAGGAAAAAGATAGAAATATTGAATTTTTAGGAAATTACATACCAAAAATTTAGTTTATAGTTCTAATTTAACTAACGATTGCATAGATCAAACATTTAATGTAACCAAAATTTGAAAATTCAATTCTAATGTTATATATAATGATTATGATTATATAATTTCATTTTAAATCTGGCAATCTGATTACTTCTAGAGTACCTAGTTTATATTATTCAAAATATACTTTCTCCTTATAAAATTATAAAGTTCCTAGCATCTTACTAATAGGCTTCCCTTCTTTAAATTAGTCTGCATGAGCTATAATAGGGAATAGATTAAATTTTGATTAAATTTTGATTAAATTAACATCTAATAAAACAATTACATATTAGTTAACAAGTGCAATAGAATTATCACAGAGTAATGAAAATGGCCAGATAATGGCAGAGAGGATTAGTTAATCAATATACAATTCTACAATTGATATTCCACTTTCATTACATATAATGTATTCCATCCGGACATTAATATATTGTCGCTATTTTATATTTTTTACAGTTATTCTATCAATCTTATATTTGAAATTAATAAGTAAATAATAGTTTACCATAAATGCTGTAGATAAATATTTAATTTTTTGACCAGATTATAATTTCCTATCGTTAATATCATAGTCAATCTCACAAGATTTAAATTTTAATTTTAATTTTAAATTTTGCTTATGATTTACTATATCTTCAATATTAATTGTCCCCTAATTACTCTTTATCAATATTTAATTAGCGTCTATCATTATTAATTTAGTAATTTTATCATGTTCATTTGCATAGTAACTAGATTATAGTTTACAAATCATTCCTATTCTAAAAATTTTTATAACGCCCTATTAGCATAAGATAATTTATTTGGAATTTTGTGTGAATGTAACTAAATGTATTTTGTTTATCTAAGATATTATTCCTAAACTTCTACAGCTAAAGGTATGATTCAATTGCAATTGGCCCTTCTAATTACAATACACAAGTCGTTATTCATTAGGGGATACAGTAGCACCAAAAGACATATTTTTGATTGAAAACTAACCCATAGGTTAATACCTTGTTTATCTATAATATGCGTTCACTTATTTTTAAATGCATTCGACCGTGTCTTCAGTCGTGAATGACTACATTATCTAATCAATTCTATCTATCATCTCATCGCATTAACTAATCACAAATTTCAGGTTACGAATTAAATTGTTATAACCATTAATTAGATCCCTTTAAAAATTCACTAAACTATTCAGTTCCTGTTTATTAAGACTGAATTTATTTTCCTGAAACTTAATGAATGCCGACTCAATATCCTTACCAAAGAAATTTATAGATTAAAACTACTATTGACTCATAAATTATTTAATCTCTTTAAGACATTCCATATACACTAAATCGATTCCATTGACTTTTTCTTTTAATATTTAATAATTATTAATAGTCACACGCTTACTATATTGATGGATCTCATTTGTGTTTTCATAATATAGTGGGCTATGATTGTGAATTTCTAATAAATAGCAAGACAAACACATCCATCTAGTAAATTGACCACAATCTGGGTCCGTGCATATCTAAACCACTTCATTTTTCTCATGACCTGGTAGTAAACAATATGTTTGAGCTCTCATTATTTTTGTTGATATTTCCTGGAAAACTATTTAAAATATAAGAGGAATTATTAGCAAAACATCATACTTGGAAATAATTTAATAAATATCAATATAATTTGCTTATGAGCAATATGTCTTATGAGCTCCATTCATCTCTGGGTAATGATCTTATTTTAACTGTCTAAATCAGTTTCTTTTTCGGACTTTATTGCAGTGAATTCAATTTTTTTATGTCTTTCACTAATGTAGTTACTAATATGATCTATGAATGGAGGGTACATGTTGTGTATAGCATATACTATCCATTTTTGTATCAATTTGCTTAATATATTTTGTTATTTAGAAGGTTGTGTGTCAAAACTTCTTTAGTACACTAGCAGAATAACTTGATAATATCCTATATTGTCTTTAACTTTCTACTCCAAATTTTTTTCAAGGAAGTGGACTAATATTTTTTAGAAAGTAAATTTACAAAAATAGGTATTGAAACATTTCAGAGATCAATTTTCTTGATTTTGAGTCTCATCAGGTTCTATGCTGAATCAATAGATTGATAAAATAATTATTAAAAATGCGATTCAAATTCACTCTTTAAATTCATTTTAAATACACTAATCAGAGATAATATTTGTAGATATAAGTGTTTTGATCACTGTTGATCGTTATTTTAAAATATTTATTATAAATCATTTTGGTCTATAAAAAATGTTCAAACAATCATAAAAACATTCAAGGAATCAGATTACTAGTATTATTATTTCTATAATTTTGGATAAATTTTAGCACGGCCTGAGCACACAGTTTTCCCTCTATCATCCACGATGCTATAATATTCTCTTTTTGCAGTAACCTTATCACAAGTGATAACTATTAAGTAATCAGAGGAGTTATTAAATTTACGGAAATCAACAATATTATAATTTGCTATAATTTTTAGTTACTCCAGTTTTCTCAAACAATAGTTGACCTCCCAGATTTTTAAAATATTACCTTCATTAAGTGTTATCAATTAACCATTTTGCAGAAAGCATGCCTTCTTAATGCCGTGAGTTGAAGGACTACAAGTAAATATGCACTTTCGCTTTGAATCTTTCCAAATACTAATCTAATCTTTTTGAAAGAGTAATAAATTGAAATGGTGATTATATTAAAAATCCTAAAAATCAGTCTGCTTTATATCAAGTGAAAAGATTATTTTGCTACATTGTAAATCATACTTAATGAAAAGTAATTTTCTTTAAGGGTAAGTTATTGAAGTGCTATAAGCTACTAATTAATCATCATGAGAGATTGCAGTGCACGCAATCAGGCATGCTGTATAATCATATTCAACTCGCAACATTTAATCATTTTATAGTAACAAATTTTAATAATTCTCGTACTCTTAAATTTCTAGGCATTTAAAGATTAGATTAGATTCTTTTTTAATAGCTAGACTTATTTTATATTTTTAATCAAGTCATTTATATATAAAAGCATCTGGTTTATATTAATCATATTTCTATTATTTGTAAGGATTTAGAATTCGATCGCCAATAATTTTTAATACAAATAATTCTAGGAATAGGACATTAATTATGACTAATGATTAGCTTAATGAAATTAGCATAAAAAAACAATCTCTTATGATAATCCTGCTGCTAAACAAGCAAATATTTTATGTACACAGAAGATGACGTTATGGATCATCAGTTGGCTGTTATCCATGATAGCATTTAAAATTTTTATTATTCATAACATTGTTTTAATAATAAAACCAATTTTAATGGATAATATTTTCATAGATTTTTTTATCTTATTGAAATCATAATCATAGTATTTTTATTCTAAGGATTTAATTACAAATGAAAAGAAAATATAAATATTTGTAGAAAATGAAAATGAAATCTAACTGATATTAAAAATTAACAAAAATGAATTTTATGATTATAAAACCATTTATATGGATTAATATTATCATACTGAAATGAACTGTTATCTCTTGATTAAGGAGCTGATGGAAATATGCTAATCTCTTGACTAGTATATAAGAATCGGTATAATGATAAGGGATCAACAAAATTTCAACTAGAACCCATAAGTTAAAAATATTACAACGATATTACATAATCTTAGGAAGTTTTAAAATCTTTATTTAGAGGAATTATAAAAACAGAGATAATTGATGCCTATTTAAATTTTATCTAAGGATTATTTTGTCATATTAACGAATAGAATGGTTCAATTACAAAATAATAATTTTTTGAAATGCTGACTTATCATTAAAATCTCGCCTAAAGTTATTTAAAGATATTGCAAACATTGATAGTCACAATGGAAGTTAAATAAGTTAAAATTATTTAAAAGTTCCCATTAGTGCTTTAATAACAAATAATACCAACATTGGGTTCATCCTTATTTGAATCTTTGTTCTATTTTTACTGATTAGTAACCTGGGCAATTTCTTCAACAAAAACCTTCCTATCTTATCGGTTCCATTTCTTTAGGTTTTAAAAATATTAGGAGTACTCAAATGTGAATTCTTTTTCGGTAAATACCTTTCCAAATAGTAATTTCTCAAAAATATTTCCGGATTCGGATTAGAAATTTTTTTAAATCATTTTCATTGAAGATGCTAAATTTCTTAATATTTTCGATTATCTGTTCTTTTAAAGTTGGAGTAGATATATCCCAATTTTAATAGTAATCTCTTATAAAATAATGTGATCATTCGTGCAACCATGTATGGCAGATGAATGTGCTAAAAAATTGTCTCCATTCAGACTTTTTGAGATTATTTTCATTGATTTATCTCAATTCAAGTATTCTTCTAATATTAATAATTATTTGGCCATCAAGCAAACGCATACCTTGGATTTAGTATCGTCCATTATAACTATGACAATACTTTTTATAAGGATTTTGGACATAAAATGTTTTGGGATATTGTATAATTTTCTAAATAATGAAAATGCTTATTTAAATTAAAGGTCCTAGTTATTTGTCTTATTTTTCTCTAAATACTTAATTTGAATAAGCTTTTGCCATGTTCAGAGCCGTTAAAATACATTATTTCATTTAAAAACTGTTATTTTAATTGTTGATTTTTCTCATAGAAATTTCGCATTTTTAGTAATATTTTCTATTCGAATAGATTAAAGTTGCAGAATTCATAATTGTTAATCTCATAATTAAGGTTTTCTATCAGTAATTTCTATTCTAACTGTTATATTGAATCAAACAATGTTAATTACTAATTTTATTCTTACTGATCAAACTAAACATTTTCCATATCAAAACATAATACACTCTATAAAGCTTGTTGAATAACATTGATGTTTTTACTTGGATCTGTCAAAATCACTATTGTGAAATCGCTAATTTAATAAATAGATATTAAATATTTTTATGTTTATAATTATAATTATAATTATCTTATTTTAAATTCTATGAATTAAGCTAAATATTGATTTAACAAAATGGAAGTATATACAAGTTTAAAGTATAATAATTTTTTAATATTAGTGTAAATACTCTTGGCAAAAAAAAACAAATGGTAATAAATTTATTCATTTTGAGTAGTTAAACATAAGATTCAACCGTGATTGAATTAAAAAATATCAAAATTCTATATTTATCTATTAAAACTATTCAATATTATTTAAGAAAACACTTTTGTGGTCATATTCAATAATGGAAATTCTTAAATTTCCATTTAATCATAACAATCCCAATTTAGGTACTTAAAAAGTTTCTAGAAAGAAGCATTTATTCTTTAGTCTAAAAGCAAATAGAGTTTTTTTTCATTTGCAAGCACCTATTATTTTACATTCTACAAAGGTAAATTTAGCTCGGTAATTACAATATATAAATCATCAAGAGATTATTCAACTGCCATGAAATCACATAATTCTAGGCAAATATCGTCATTAAAAGTTCCCAAAAATTACATCTTTACTCTTCCCTCGGTTTGACATGCAAATTGTTCTTTTTGCATCTGCAAAAAAATATTAGAGTTCTCAGTTTCTTCCCCTTAGGCTTGATTGACAAATTACTCTAGTTCTTATTTAATATTTTCAAGATCTTAAAAATCCAACTCAAGTTTAATCATTTTCAATATATTTAAAATTACATTCAAATCAAATAGTACATTCGATCTTTATTCTCATCTATATCCATTTTGATCTACTTAAACGATACTATCGATGAAATACAAAAAGATGCGCTTAATTAAAGTTTTTTCTGAAGTTGACAATGGAGGGAAATTCATAAATTAAAAATAAAATATATATTTGTTTTTTAGACAATTTTATTTTTAAATACTTCAGACTTTATCTCATTTTTCTAATAAGCATAGCCACTCTTTAGTGATTTAAAAGATTAATACCTTCTTTAAAAGATGATAAATCTTTAATTAGTACTGAATTATTTAGAGTTCCATTTCAGAATCTCGTTTATGTTACTCTAAAATTCACAATTGTACACAGTATTATGGAATTTATCAATAATTTATAGCTTGTTATCCAAGATCAAATAAAAGTGTCCATATTAAATATTATATCCAAATATATCTGTGGCATAAAGAGGAATGATTTTTTACCTCATTAAGCTTTTGTCATCATAATTTATATTCCAAACGACAAGTTTTCGATCCTATTATATCGATATCATCTCATAATAATTGAGAAGGAATAGTTTTTTTAAATTTAATAATGGTTTTCATTAAGTTCCATTAAAATTTTTCTGTTTGAATCATTTACTAGGTGTTGGTATTGGCATTACTATTAAACAATTAGATTATTTGAAAATTAAACTCTACCCACGGGCCTTCTTAACCTTAATGCATAAATTTGGCGATTTGATTTCAAATCAAACTTTAATAACCTTACTTTGGTTAACATCTTATTTATCTAATATTGAATTTCGATTAGGACGATAAACACAGCTCCCTATTAAATGTAGAGATATTTTATATCTCCTTACAAATTCTTTTTTAGAAATAACACTTTGTCTGACTTGATTTCATATATTTATATTCCTTCTTTATTCACATGGATTATTTGTTTTGAATTATGAGAAAATTATGCAATAAAAGTTTATTATGAAAATTTGTATATCTTTCTCTTTAATTAGGTTGAGATTTCATATAAATACATATATTCCAAAGCACCAATCAGTAGATATTTTCCATCAGGAGATATTGCAAGATAGCTCAGAAATTCAATCCCAAGATGGACTTTCATAATTTGGTAATTTTAGGTTGTTTCTTTCAGATTTATTTATGATGATTCTTATTACTGATTTAATAATTATCTCAATTCCTATATTTGGTATTTCAAATTAGGTGTCTGTATATTTTCTAGGATCTAACAAATCTCTAAAGTCTTGAAAATTAAGCCCTTTGAAATAGTGTCGAGATACTAATAATTTTTTATTAAGCTTATCACATAGTTTGTTTATATTTCTAATAAATTAATGGTGGTTTTGTTGTTCAATATTTAGAATTCGGCATCACAGAGCTTAAAATAGATTTACCTTGCTATTTTTTCGATATTATTGATTTGCCTATACGTAAAATCATCTTCTTTCCCAAAATGGCAATGATTGGAGCAAATCGTACATTAAAAGCTTTTTATACGCCTTTCAAATTAACAGCATTAAGCGAAGCAAAACACTGTCTTGGTATCATATTAAATTCCATGTTAGCACATTTTCGGAATGTCGACGATCATTAAAAATTTAATTAAAATAATAAATAAGTTATTATGAATTAAGTTTGATAGAGAATATACTATAAATTGAGATAAATAAAGATAATCTTAAACTAATTTATGATTAATTGTATTCATCATATGCGTCTCATTTGTTTCTTTAAAACTTAAATCTCAGCTAGATATAATTAAATATTATACTGTCTGATTAATTATTATTTATTATGTACAATTAAATTGTTAATTAGGTTAATCTACTCTTTTTATAACTTTAGGAAACTATATATATTTAAAATGTTCAAATTAAGTTTGCCTCTTCTGAACATATTTTAAGTATTGATCCAAAATAACTATTAACTTGGGCATTACTATATATATTTAATATTAATTTGAAACAATAAAATAACTGAATGGAAAATTTATGGTGGAGTTTGGAAGTGGTTGGTGGTCAAATTATAAAAATGGAATTAACCTGGGTTAACTGTAGTCTATATCCCAAATCTTTAATTGACAACGGTCAGAAGACAATAATTATTAAGCTTCTTTGACTAATTTTACCTAAGTTATCCTTTCAGAATGCACACTCTCTACTTTCAAAAAACAAACGAGATCTTGCTCTTTGTAATATAATGCAATCGACAAATCCTCTGAGCCACTGGCTATAATATTCCTATTTTTATCATAATCTAGGTAGTAAATTGCCCTATCGTGAATATTTTTTATGTTTTTTTTTTATTGAAGTGTTTTATCCATAGCAATATATGGCTAAGTTTGCATCATCGGAGCATGTAGCAATTTCCTATTTATTGATGAATATTATGCAATTGATTGATTGTTTATGAATCTAACTATTCAAGAATATAAATAAATTTTTGCTATTTATGTTTTCAAGCATGCGATATTTTACATATTTGGACAGTATCACCTACAATAATATCTGAACTATCTTTTGGAAATTTGATCAACTGAAATAGCATTTTCAAAAAGTTGGAGTACATTATTATTTGCATTTGAAATCCCTTTAAGATATAAATTTATAATTTTGAACAAAGGCAAAATATTACTCATTGTATGATATAGCTGAACTTGCTAATCCCATCCTATTTATAAGAGTATTCATGAAAACCTTCATAATTATTAGTTTGAAAAGGCGTTTACTGTCCATTCCTATTTTTATCTTGGATTTAGAACTTGTTCCTAGAGTTGAAGATTCATCTATCTAACTGATATTTGGAGGCTGAGAGACAGCATTAAATTGTATTGTTGATAAAAGTCTGATTTTTTTAGTTGGTTAGATCTAGTTTTCATTTTATTGAACATATTGAACTTATTGAATTTATTGTTCTGATTGCACATTTGAAAACTCAGGTAAAATTGTTGAAATCTCTTCACTTAGTTACATCTAGATATAGATATCCTCACTATTTATTTAATCTAGCAATTGAGTCTAGATCTATGTTTAAATGATAATGTTCTATAATTTTTCTCTTAAAGGAAAAAAATTGGGATCTAATTAATCATTGATATTGATTAATCTATTTAGCTCCTAATCATTTAGTGAATTAACATCTAAATTTCTTTCAAAACCTAGGTATATTGTGTTACCAAATGTCTAAACTCTATTATGTTTTAAGAAATTTATTCAAAATATTTCTCCAATAAAGCAAAGTCTATTGTTTTTTCTTTTTTATGTTGATTTATTCCAAAATGTGAGAATATTTTTCTTAGAATTTTTCCAGGTAACATTCTATGCACACCAATCTTTTTGGATTAGGACACTATTTAAAGGTACAGATGTCTTATGCATGATGTTGCGCATGATTGTGCATTTAGCATTACCTTGGGTAATCCAGTATTAAATTAATATTATATGTTAAGATTAATTCAATTTCTCTCAATAAATTTATTGATAGTTTGAAAGGCACATGATAAGAATTATACTGAGATAAGAGAGAAACTAACATTTCATAGACCAAGGTAAAGAGTTCTTCAAAGTTTGTAAAAAAATAAATAAGTTTACTTTTCTGTTCTGTTCTTTTCTTTTATTTAATTCATTTTACTCTGAGACTAATTATATCATGAAATTTTTCAATGTCTACTCCCTTGACTTAGAAGGATTAGCTCTCATAAGATTGGAATCTATATTCTAACGATCACCACTTCATATTATGATTCATTTTAATTGAATATACATATCAAATGTCGCATTATTGTCGTCGACAGCTCGTTCATCATAGATCTCAAAGTCTATTTCTTTGGCCCTCTATCCACCCAATCTTTCTTCACTCCATTAAACAACCTCATCCCATGCTTGACTACAGATTTATGGCATTTTGCGGAATAATTATGTGCGTAAGTTCTTGAGGTAAATCATTAACCTATTCAACCTCCTCCCCCTAAAAGAATAATAATTAGAAACCATCCTCTAAACACTGATGTTGAGTGTATGTATTAAATAAGGGACCATCCTTTTTCTTATGTGGGATTTTGTCTGGATATCCTTCCTAAAAGTATTTGCTCACTGTTTCTCTGATCCCACCATCATTTTCACCCTTGATGAATTTTGTAGTCTTCGATAATCCGACAAGATGGATGGGATTTTCAATTTACTAGATACCCTGATGCTTTATCAAATTTTCCATTAATAATTTAAGATTCATTTTTTCTGGAGTAATACAATACATTTTATATTATTGTAGCCATCTAATAATTATTTATTCATATCATTTTTGTAATCAATGTTCTCTCATATAGTTTAATAGTTGAATTGTAGGATAAATGATAGTTTCAAAGTAATTCGCTGATAACTTAGAATATCAGATAATTTTGGTGTATATCTTTTGATAAAGAATAATACTTATTTTAAATAACTTATTTCAATTTGTTTATTATAAATCATTTTTGACGATATTTAATTTGCAAACAATCTAATAATAATCTTAAAATAATATATGTACCTTCACCAAATAGAATAAATGTATTCAATGAATCAGATTACCTGAAGCATTTAGCCTAAAAATATGGTTAACATATATTTAGGTCTACCGAGTAAGTTTCTTCCCTCTATCGTCCACGATACTATAATATTATCTTTCTCCAAAAACCTTCAAACAAGTGATGATAATTAAGTAATCGGATAAATTATTAAATTTTCGAAAATCAACAATACTTTTATGCTCAATACTTCTAAGCTATTCTAGTATTCTCAAAGGATAGTTGACCAACCAGATTTTTAGAATATTTCCTACATTATGTGTTATCAATTAGCTATTTTGCAGAAAACAGGTACTCCTAATGCCATAAGTTCCACTTAGACATTTAAAGATGCAATTACGTTTTGAGCTCTTCCAAATGCTGAGCGATTCTCTTTGGAAGAGTAATAAATCAAAACGTTGATTGTATTCGAAAATATGAAAGTCTTTCGAATTAATAACAAGTGAAAAGATTCTTTTGTTAAGTCGTAAATCATACTTGATGATATTTGATTTTCCTTATTCAGTAAAATTCCATAAATATGCATAATTACGTATGATCTAAAA